>VZTN01020662.1:4907-29902 GCA_013400515.1 Erpornis zantholeuca
AGAGAATGAGGCAAGAAAGGGAACATTGTGGCTGGTGTCCACTAAAGGCCACCTGATCAAGAAAAGCCTATTAACAAAGCCTTCTTGCTCCAGCTATAGGAAGCATCACATTCACAGCCTCTTGTCCTGGTAAGGGAGTTCAACCATCGTGACATCTGCTGGGAAAATAACACAATGTGCTGTAGGCAATCAGAGATTCCTAAAATGAATTGAAGATAACTTCTTCTGCCAGGTAGTAGACAACCTTACAAGAGTGGATGGAATATGGGACCTGACGGCCACCAATGCAAGTGAGTTCATCAATGATATCAAGATTTGAAGGGGTTTGATCTACAGTGACCATGCACTGGTGGAGTTCACAGACCTGTGACTTACAGGGTGGGCAAAGGGTAAAGTCAGGACCCTGAACTTTAGGAAAGCAAACTTCCAGCTGTTCAAAGAGTTAGTCAATAGGACTTGCTGTGAAACTGCACACACACACAGGCATTCCAAGAATCCCAAAATGTCTCGAGACATCAATCTTTTCCAGTCTCTAACAGCTGGTCAAATTAAAGAGCNTAGGAAATCAGAAAAGGAAGGCAAGACACCAGCATGGCTGAATAAAGACCTGCTGGACTAATTAAAAGGCAAGAAGTAAAAGCACAGGAAGTGGAAGAAGGAACAGATGTGTTGGGAAGATTGTTGGGATGCTGCCCAGTTATGTAAAGATGAGGTCAGGAAGACCAAGGCATAGCTAGAGCTCAGGTAAAGACAGGAAAAAAAAAAAAAAAAGAATAAAGGGAAAAGGCAANAAAAAAAAAAAGGACTACAGGTAAAGGTCAAAGACAATGGACAAGGAGAAGGCTGAAATACTTAACAACATTTGTGCCTCAGTCTCCACTGGCAACCTCTGCTCCTACATCTATTGAGTGGATGAACCTCAAGGCAGGGACCAGAGAAGCAAAGGCATTTAAAAGACATATAGATGTGACACTCAGGGACATGGTTTAGTGGTGGACATGTCAGTGCTGGCTTAACTGTTGAACATGGTGATCTTAAAGGTCTTTTCCAACCTAAACAAATCTGTTAATTGAGGAAATTTTCTCACTGATGAAGAAATCTAGATGTGAAGTATATGTACCTATATATACCATGGATCTTTATAAATGGAGTTTTAAATTTTGTTGGATAACAGAAATTATTTTCAACTGACATTTATGAAAGATAATGTAGCTTTATAGTCTGATAGATAATTAAGTGACTAGATATGATGATGCTAGTAATGTTTTCAGTCTGTTGTTTTTTTATTTATTAAAAAATACACAGGTAATTTTTTTTTCTCTTCTCATTTATATTACAAACAGCATTTCAATTTTATTTCTTCTATCTTACAGTATTGAGTACTTATACTGGCAATCTGAGCACTACTTCATTATTTATTATTTAAATTAAAAACAAATAATCAAGAAGAAAAGATAGGGAAGATAACTGTTAAGTGTAGCTGAGGGTAGTATAATGTACAACCATGTCTCCTGGGAATATTTCACCAATTAAAGAATCCTAATTACTAAACAAGACAGTTGTAGAATAAACATAAAAGCCAACATGGTTCATCTGACAGCCACCAGTCTTTTTAATTTTCTTATGACAATGGCTGAAAGGAAGAAGTATTCTACCTGTAAATTCAGAGTTTAAAACAAAGAAAAAGGATTCTACAATTCAAAAGCTATGTTTAAAAATTGTTTACCATTAGGTCCTTTGCATCTTGTATTGGCTATCAGAAGAATAAAGACCATAACATAAGTATTCACTGCTGACAATCATGGTTGGAGGCCCAGGGTCATAAAATGATTCTCATGAAATGGAAGGTACCTGTCTTATTAAGTCTTTCTTGTAATTGACTTCACATTTCAGAGGAGCTCTAGTATATGTTTTTTTTTTCCTAGCAATAAGTAAGCTGTTGTAAATGGATGTGAAATATTTAACCTTCATTTCCTAGAGGTGACAAAGTTACTCATAGTTCTGTTCTTCATTTTTGCAGAGACCTTGTCCCTCCTACTCATATTTCCTGTATTTCTTCCAACATGTCTTCCACTCATTTCTGTTAAAGTATCCACATGATCAAGAGACACCACATAGCAGGCCAGACATTGTTCTGGAGGTCACATAAACTGCCTCTTTTTTATTTGTCTTCCAATGGTCTAACTATATGAAGTTAATTCTATGACTTTTACATCTTTGAGAAATCTGGTTGTAAGTGTTCATGGGTTCAAAAGCTATAATGAGAACAGAAAGGTAGAAGGCTGACACTGATTTCTTAATTCCTGTTGCTTTAGAAAACTATCTAAGTTTTCTGATAATAGAGATCTCCCACCAAAAGTTAACTTGAAACCATTTAAACAGAACTTAGAACAAATAGTGTAAGTTTAATTATCTCTAAGTTGAAAATATCCAGTTTCTGGATTCTAGTTGCTCTGCTTATCTTTCAGAGAATATTTGACAAAGACCATGCTTCTACCTTGTTCTATTTTAATATAATAATTGTGCTTCTCTAAGTAAAATACGAAAAAATAAAAAAGTTATCTTTATTATGAGATCTGTTGATCTTGTGGCTTGTTTGGTGGGAGGGTTCACTCAATTTGAATTACCCATGATGACAGGAATTCACTTCCCCATCAAGAGGGAAACAAGAAATATCATGAGTTTCTAGAGGACTTTGGTATTGTTCATCATACTCCAGTATATCAAGCAGTAAGACTCACAGAACTAAATCAGTCCATGGATTTCCATCCATTTTGACATTTCCATCTGTTTCTCACCTTCAGAGTTATTCCTGAAAAATTAAGTTTAATTGAAATAAGATCTGCATGAAATTGCCTCCAGTCTACATTTCCCAATAGGAACAGTTGTGACAATATGACTGTAACTTATTTGGAGAATCCTTTTTATCAAACTTTTCAGAGGAAAACATATAAAAGACCCTGACCAAATCGAAATAGGAAGTAGTCATATTCCAGCACCTACTAAATGTAGGAATAAATTTATGCCTCTAAAAATAGTAATTTTTTCCCCCAGTTATATATCCAAAGTGGGAAAAAAAGTAACTTTTGTGTATCTTACTACTGTCACCAGTACTGATCTATGACCTAAATTTTGTGTTTCGTAACTATCCCTATATCATTTATGTCCTATATTGGACTAAAAATATTTCTCTCCCCCCAAAACTTTTCTAAATATTCTAGAAAGAGAACAAGTGATGGAAACCCTACTGTTGTTCACCCTATGACGACAAATGTCTGGGTACTTTTAATGATTTCCCAAATGCTTTCATTACCTTCGCAGGGAAACATAAAACTGAAAAAGAAAAGACTCTGGCATTCATCTCTAGGAAAAAAATACATTAGTGAAATTAAAAACAGTGTTGCTGAAAGGATACTTATATAAATTGTTTCAAGTAATGAGCACCATTATAGCAAAGAATTTAATGTCACGGCAGAAATATGAAGTAATCTGTATGTAATGGACCTGGTTTAAACTAGAAAACAAATTAAAACATATTCAAATCCAGGCCTAAATGCTTTGCAGGATAAGAAGCACTCTGGGTTCAAATTTAGCTGCAAGACCAATTCTTTTAATACTGAATGGTATTATAGTAAGAATATTTTAAAAGGTAAAGAACCGTGGAGAAAAAAGTAAGCAAAATGAATTAATATGCCAAAATCAAGTCTGGAATATACTCTAAAGCTTTAGTGTAGATCACCTGTAAAATACAAGTTAAAAAAAAAATAGTTACCTTATTTCATCCATCTTCCATAGATACAAATTGTTTCCTTTGTTTTTTTCCTTTGCAGTGTAGTTTTACTTTTATTGTGATATACACAGAATCAAATAACTAAGGGCATTCACAGACTATAGAAAGAACCATAAAAGGATGGGGCAAAAAAAATAAGAATTTTAAAAAATGAAGCAATGCTTCTCACTCCTAAAAAGATCCTTGAGGGTCGATATTGTAGAAATTAATCATGAACTAACATTAGTGTCCCAAAAGAACACCAAATTAATACTTGAGATTATAAAATTACCCTGACTTCTATAGGAATGCTATTAAAAATAATTTAAAAAAAATATTAGGAATTTAGCAAAAAAAAAACCTGAGCCTAAAATTTAAAAATTAAGTAATTATTTGGAACTATTTTGTGCCAGTCATTATCCTTATAAGCTTGCTGGCATTCCAGTTTATATCAGCATTAGTATGTCTTTTTAGACATTAGCAGGTCTGACAAGTTTTCTTAATTCAACTGCCCTTTGTTTTGGGGTGAAGGAAATGGAAATTGTCATTCCCTTCCAAAAAAATTTAGTAATATATTAACAGTGTTAAATTACCTTTTTTTAGTTTCTGAAACAAAATTACTTTCAGTAGGGTAGAAGGGATGCAGATTAAGCTTCTTGATTTGTATTAATCCCTTTTAGGATCCATGTGTTTATTTTGGAAATAACCTGAGGACTGACCTGCTCCATAAGCGCATCCCAAGATGAGTATTTATAGGAGCCGATCAGGCTTTCTGAGGAAGAAGCATAGATATTGCCATAGGGTTGGACAACATCTAGATACAACTGTTGAGATACATAATTTGAAACTTCCAAAAAAAATTTAGTTGATTTTTGATCTTCAAGCAGTGTCTTACTTTAATTACCTTTCTTGTTAGAAAGAAATAGCAATAATATATCTTAGAACTATAGCAAGTACTCAACACTGAGTGAATTTTCTCAGAATACATAAAGTCTTCAAAATACAAAAGTATAAAAAAATACATTTGTTGCATTGCTTGTCTAGGAAATAAGACCAGACTTGATTTGGTTTTGAACCAGTCAGGGATGACATCCTTTCTTCTCCTTGCCTAGTGAAGCTTGATCATGGTACAGAGAAAAATGCAAAATTTATGTGATTTAAAATTAAGGATTTTAGTTTGTAACTCACTTGTCACCTTGAGGGGAAGACCTAGATTTTAGTCCTTGATCCCAGTGATTTTATTCACTTTTCAGATAAAAACTACTTGCACTTCCAAACGTCTATGCAGGTACCAGGGAACTGATTCCATGATTCTATTCTAAGTTTTCAGCAGTAGGAGCCTTCCTCCTAGTATGGGCAGTGACCAGCTTCCAGCCTTCATGTTCAAACAGACCCTTGACTAACAACTTGACAGGGTTCACAGCCCACCTATTAGTGTCTCCTCTTCAGTGGAGGTTTGGGACTCCTGAGACTGTAGCATTTCCCAGGACAGCCTCTCTCACTCATTCTCATTGATGTCTGCTCACTTCCTTCTGTAGCTCCTTCACCTGAAGACACAGCTCAGCCACAACACACACCTACTGCAAAAGGAAGGATTGTCAGCCCCAGCCTCATGGAGAGACATCAGGGACGCTGGGCAACCTGAGATCTAGAGAGCTACATCTACCATCAGAAGATCTCCTGGAGGCCTATGAAATGGCTGGTGCAGGAAAATGAACTCTGCAGCCTGCCAAAACCATAGCTGAGAAAGCATACACTAATGAGACTGGGGATGAAAAGACCTCTCTGTGCCCTTTGTCACAAAATTCTGGTCACCGCCTCTGTTAGATGCTTCCAGATGGCGAGGGAGGAGCCCTCCTGGTTGCACAAACTCACACAAGCTGTTGTGCCGTGCCCTGTTTGCCTGTTCTCCACACTCCTGGTGACCCACACTCCCTATGGGCCCCTTATGAGACACCGGCATTGTTGGCTTCACTCACATTAAGACATCACCCTAGGGCAAGCTGCTGTCTCCACGTGGGTCTCGGTGCTGTCCTGCGGTTTCCCTGGCTCTAGAAATGTACCATGCTTGCTGTGAAATTCACCTCTACCCCACTGCAGTTTGTTCCTGCACTGGAGCTGTTCAGCTCAGCAAGTGACAGTTCATGGGCACGTTTAAATGTTAACAAAAGTTTAAATGTAAATAAAATCACAATGTTTTACCTAGTCCACATTTACAACAGAGTCTATAGCTGCTCTGTATGGAGTTGATAACATTGGTTCAGCACCCTTTCACCAGAATACAGAAGTGATACAAGCACCTCTTAGTTTCATGTTTTACTCTTTCAACAGATTCGTGTCTGCAGTTGTTTCTCTCACATTTTCTCATTCCCCTCCTCTCTGGCTCCAGTTGTTCTGATGTAATAACCTTTTTCCCTTCTTAAAGGTGCTATCACAGGTGCTACCACTGTCAGTGCACAGGTCAGCCTTGGCCAGTGGCAGGTCTGGCTTGGAGTCATCTGGCATTGCCTCTACTGGACACAAGGGAAGCTTCTGGCAGCTTCTCAGAGAAGCCACCCCTGTAGTCCCTCTGCTACCAAAACCTGGCCACACGAACCCAATATACACACATAAGGCACTTGATGGTTTCTTAAAAAGTCTTTAAAAATACCTTAGGCCTGCCATTTGAAGAGGTTGGATGAGTGGTAGTAGAGAAATAAAACGTGCCAACTACAGTTTTTGAAACAGAAAAAAAAAAAGAATGTGAAATCCTTCAGAGTCACTTTTCATTAACTAGAAGCACATACAAATAAACTCTAATTTTTTTTTGTGGGGGTGGTTTCTGCCTTTGTTTGCTTGGGGGGTCTGTTATTGTTGTTTTGTTTTTGTCTTTGTTGGTTAGGCTTTTTTTATTTGTTTTTTTTTTTTTTTTTAATCTTCCCAGACATAACTAACATCCTATTTTTGGGTATATTACTAGACATAAGTTTATAAAAGTGTTGCACCCCTATTGCACTTCCTACCTTATTCAATGAATGAATGTTTATATTGCATGGGATTCTGCACCATTTAACAGAAATTAAGTACACTATATGATATACATAGCTCTAATAAACAAGGGCTTCACTGCTCCATGCAGTTTATAATCAATCTACTTAGCAATTTTATTATAATTATTATTGTTATTGTTATTATTGTTATTATTGCAATTTAAATATTATGTCTGATTGGAGCTGGAAGCACAGGAAGTCAAGGTTCCTTAATTTCAGAAGAATTTGCAGAGTGCAGACCTCATACCTGTTTCCTGATAATGTGTGCCATTCAGATGTAGAACCAAGATGTAGAACCATAATGGTGCATTAATCTTCCACCTCAAGATTATTAATCTCGTGTATCTCGTTACACATACATATTAGTATTTCAATGTGATGAAATACTCTATTAAAAGGATAAATTTATGAAAAAGGTCTGTCTCAAAGTATAAAGTGCTTGATTTTTTACCTCCTTCTTGCAAGCTGGACTCCAAATCATTATGGATTTTTGATTTGCAAAATAAATAATTTTATTGACATTTTAAATCTATTAGAATCATGGTAGAAAGCAAGTATATAGTGGCACTTTAGAATAAGTACCATTATTTTCTACCTTTCTTATTAGAATGATTTTAGAACAGATTAAAATTTATTTAGAAATAGTACATCTGATGTTGATGATAAAAATATTTTTAGTAACAAAAATAAATATGGGGAAATAAAACTGGAGAATTTTGGACTAAAACCAGCCAGTTTTAAACTTTTTAAAAAATTGAACAAATTAAAATAAAATCTGTAAATAAGCATGGGGTATTTTCTAAAAAATATGTTAGTCCCATATATGTGCATTCTTTAAGGATGTTGGGGTGAAGTTTTAGGGACTATGTTACTACTGAGATTACTTTTTCTGGCCTTCTGAACATCTTTCTGAATGGTGCAAAAACTTTTTTTCTATATTATTAAATGGGAAGCATTGCAAATTTATATTAATCAAAGTATAGTCTAATTTATATAATTTAATTATAAAGATTAGACTTCCCTCAATACACAGACACTGTCTGCACTTAAATGTTTTCTTATTCTACATGTATTTGCAAGTTTATTGGAATATTTACGCATTAAGGTTTACATAAATTTAGAAGTATATTCAGTACTTCTCAAGGAGCACTCAGACATCATTATATAATGCTTTTCTCTGATTCTTTTGGCCATCCCATGAAACTTGTATTCATTAACATCTGACCATGGGAATCCTACCACCAATCCAATAGTGCTTGGTATACTAAAACAAATCACGGCTAATCTGCAAGGTTTCTTAATTGTCACACAAGAACTGTGCATTTCCCATCTCATAAGAAATCGACAAATAAATATATAGTCTTTAAGTAGGATAACATTCTACACATTTTTCTTTTCACTCACCACAGAGGAGACTTTTAAACAGTGTACAGCAGTTCTATATTGATCGATTAAAATCCAGTAGTTTAGCTCATTATTTGGAGAACCTATAATTTAAATAAACATTAAGTATCCTTTCCTCCCCTGCCCCTAACACATATGAATCTTTTTGATTCATTGAGGGTAAAAAATTAGGAAGATGTAAATTCAAGCCTGGTAAGGAGTATAAATCACCTACCTATGAATGTAAAGATTTTATAGCAGCATTTCCAAACTGAAAAGCCTGACATTTATACCATAATGTATGCATAATTTCCCACTTGTACATCACGTGCTTGAGATGAAAATAATTTTAAAACACAATGGTAGAGAAATATCTGCCAGCGTTACTAAAAAAGTAGAGGAAAAAGGCATAGAAAGCAATTCAGAATTTTTCTGGTGTGCATAACATTCCCTAACTAATGTTCATTTCCATGCAGAATTGGGGAAAGAGGTAACAATTCCTTCTGAAGGATGGAGACATATCCTAGGCAGAGAAACTTTTTCACCGATTTAATGACTACCATTGCTCATTGACCAACAGAACAGTTGGAGAGGATCTCCCAGGACCACAGTGTGCTGTATATCTGATAGATGGCATGGCCAGAACAACCTCAGTCACAGCAGGAAAGAGGCTGAACAAATTGTCAGCACGATTTCCATACAACTTGTCAAGAGCAGCTGGGTTGCTGAGCACAAGAATGATGGACAACAGATGTTTCTAGAAATGTTCCCATCTGCCCTATCTGAGTATACATCCCTGGTGGAACAGTGGGTTACAATGGCTTACAAGAGCTCACCCTGTTTTGATTTTTGAACTTTGATCCTCTTTCCCATGAAAAAAATCTCTCCGGAAGAATAACTTAACCACAATACAATTAACTTACCCAATTATTATTGAGTAATATTCAGTCTTACTAATCCTACTACAGAAAGCTGACATGAATATCTGCACATGGTTTAATCAAAGTGGTGAGTAGTGATTATGGTACTTTCAGGCATCTAAACCCTATTTCAGAGTTACTGTGCTTTTGACCATTTAAACAAATCCTGCTTAAATTAATAAATGCATAGCAAATAGATAGTGTCCCTAACAACTCTGTAATTCTTAATATTTTTTGAAAATTCATAGAAAAAATAATTTTCATTTTCCTTTCTTCAGAAGAACAACTTTGTGCTTTCCCCAAAATTGGCCATTATAATATACATATATAATTATTAGTCAAACAATTTCAACTCTGTCATATATGTATATATATATATATTTACTTATAAATAGATTTGTGCATATCTATACACATATAAACATATATGCAAACATATGTATATGTATGAACCTATAAACGAAAAGAATCCAGCTTAAAAAACCTGTATTGTTATCACAGCTCATACTTGGAGTCCTAGAGAGAATAATGAAAAATACATGATAGTGAAAAAAAACCCCATTCGTCCACATCTTTTTGAACACTGCCTGTTATGGCCTTTGCAGTTCTCATAACTGCCTTAAGTTTCTCTAACCTGATTAATATTGCTTTCTGCCACGTAGCAGATATATAGCACTCTGATATATATTTTTATGCATATAGCAAATTAAAATGTCATGTGATAAAAACAATAAGTATTCAAGAAAGAAAGAACAGAAATTAAGCATTTTGAAAAGATTATCTTGAGATTAAAATACATGGAGACAGTTAAATTACATGTTTTCTTTGGCAACAGAGTTGATATTGAAAATTGCCTTCACCAGCTATCTGTTCCTGTTCAATCTGGTCCAGTTATAGACAGTTTATGAAGCCCAGTCCATAAAATGATGGCAACTTAAACATGAAGGGGATGGAGGGAGAATAGTATGTTATTGAAAGTTATCATGAAGTTATCATGTGTAAAAACAAATATTTTTAGTGGGAATACCTTTAATGGTAGCAAAAGTTGAAAAAAGTAAATAAGCATCACAAAAGCTAGTTATGGCTAATTATCATTGACTTAAAAAAAATTAGATAAAGTGTTTCAAAGATTTTACAGAATGCATAAAAATTAGAAAGTGTCTCTGTAATACACTGTCCTACTCAAAGTTTTTTTTGTCTTTATATGTACTTGCAGTGGAAACAAAAATTTAAGAAACCCCCTTCCTACAGAACATGACAGCAATATTCAGTACTTAACTTTTCTTAGAGAAACAAATTTTCACTCACAAGTTTATGAAGATAATGGAGAAGTAAAGGAAACGTTTCTGTGAAATAATACTTACATCTAGACTACTTACTAGACTGATTTTAGAAGATCAGTGTAAACTAGATACAGTTTCAGATGAGGGACTGTTAATGTAAAATAAAGCTGTCAAGTTGTTAAGGGGATTACTTTCATACAATATTGGCTAAGTAGTTATGGTCTTTAAGAAAAAAATCTCAAAACATTCGTTCTCATATATTTGAAATAGACAACAAGTGACAAATAATAATTGGAAATGAGGAACATAAGACAAATGCTTTAATCTCAGAATATAAATAGATTCCTGAGCAATTTGTATGTTAGCTGGTAGGCAAATAATAACATACCTAGCAAGGTCAAACAAGAACATAGCATGCATTGGAAAATGCATTATAAAGCTATGTAGTAAATGATGCTGTTATTTACAAAATCTAATCCTGAATTGCAAAACATATAACAAGAGCATGATTAATACATTCAAAACAAATTTACATAAAATTACTGAATACTTTATTTGGAAGGAGTAAACAATTTGTGGTTTTCCCCACTGCCTTTAAACACTGTCATCCTGTTCCTGATGTGGACTAGAGAGTAAGTAGGTAGGTACAGCATTTCAGTTCTGCTGAGCAATGCTCTGCACTGGGTCTGGCTGGGATGGAGTTAAATTTCTTCATAGCAGCCCATATGGATGGTGCTGTGCTTTGTGGCTAGAACTGTTGACAACACACCAGTATTTTGGCTTAACAGTCTTTACACAGCATCAAGGCTTCCTGTCTTCCTGCTTTTCCCCCACAAATCAAGCAGACTCAGGCACAAGAGTTCAGGAAGGAAAACAGCCAGGACAGCTGATCCAAAATGTCTAAAGTGATATTCCAAACCATAAGATGTGCTCAGCAGCAAAAGCTCAGGGAAAGGGGAAGGAAGGCAGGACTTGCACATCTCTGCCGTTTTCCCAAGAAACATTTACAGGTGCAGAGTCCCCGCTTCCCAGAAGTGGCTGGACATCTGCCTGCTGATGGGAAATAGTGAATCGATTCCTTATCTTGTTGTACTTGCAAACACAGCTTTTTCTTTCTTTATTAAACTGTCATTTTCTCAATCTGTGACTATCACTTTCCTTTGATTTTCATCCTAACCCAAGGGAGAGTGATCAGGAGGTGGCAGGGGTGTTTGGCCACTGGCCAATTTCAGCTCATTACTCAGATAAGAATCAGGAAAATTCTTATACTTTTATCCCTCTATTTATTTTTTTTTTAATATCTACTGTAAATCTACTGTAAAACTGAAAATTTTGTAGGGTTCAAATATATATAAATGGCCAGTGTCCATAAATGGCAAGTGTCTCTCTTTATTACATCTAAAATTTTGTCCCTGGGATTAAACGAATTTAAACAATTCATGTACATAAAAGAAATATGCTACATCTGTGCATTAAAATGAGAAAAAAGGTTTGGAGGTCAGTGTAGAAAAAGTTGTGGCTGTTTCATATTTCCATGGTTCTACAAAACATTTGCATTCAATGTTGATCTAATATAGCAGCAAAGAAAAAATGGAAATCGCTTATTTTTATAGTGAAACTCGGATGGCAAGCAGTAATGTCAGCTATAAATTGGATCCTACAGTTGCAGATGATGGAAAAATGGAGATAAGTGTGTAAAAAATTAGCACTTCCTTCCGAAGATTATTTCACCTCCTCCTGTCAGCTGCATTTCCTGAGAAAACATCTCTTGCTCACTTATTATACACTCAATTTAACTACTCACTATATGACAAATCAATGCAAATTGCACTTTTTCTGGCTATACCACTATTTATGGTCCATCGGAATATTATTCCAGGATTGAGATGACTGTTGCACTCATTCAGTTGATGTCACATTTGGTGCATACTGGTCTACAGATCCCAGAATTCTACCAATCCCAGGAAGTCTATCGAGGAGACAGAGAGGGAGAACTGGCAAAAAAGGAGTTGGATGACAAGATAGGAAATGTGTATGGGAAAACATAAGTTATGTCTAAGAATTAGAATAAAGAAGGCAGCAGCTTAAGACAGCCTGAAACAGACATAATTATAAAGTATTTCCAACGTATCACCACTGTCTCTGATCCAAACCGAGAAACTACCTGGTATTACCTGGAAACCTAATGAATAAAGGTACAAGACTGGCAGGGTAAATATGGTGCAGCACCTTGCAGTAGCCATTGGAAGGGTTGCTAGTGAGGAACATGTGTTTATTCTCTTTCACCTGATGGCAACAATGCAAGACCCTGCCAGGACAAAGGGCTTCATGCTCAACAGAAGTGTACGCAGAGGTATTGCCACTATTCTAGGGATCCTTCTCTAGCTCTCTTCTGGATGCAGAGGGTGTGCCTCAGCCTCAACTGCTGAACATGACTGACAAAGATCCAATTACAATCCTTTTTGCCTTTCCTCCTCTTCTGCCTGATTGGTAACCTGATTTGAATCACTGCTAGAATTAACCAATTTGTCAACAGTCTCCCCTTGACAAAACAGTTTTCTCTTAAAGGGACACAGCTTGTTGGCTAGAACGGTGGAGCCCTCACAGCAATACCTCTCTTATGCTAGCTCTGAACTATCCCCTTTCTGAGCTGCTCCTGAAGGTTTTGCCTAAGGAAAAAAAAAAAAAAAAAGGCAGCAAAGAAGCAAAAGGCTCCATGTGTTAACTGTGAATACTAACTTGGTGCACATCCACACAAAACATTGATGACAATGGCTCAGAGTCCCGATGGACATCAGTGAGGACAGGTGTCCTTCAGGAGTGTGTGTTGGGACCAGTCTTATTTAATACCTCCAATGACATAGACCAAGGGACAAAGCGCACCCTCAGCAAATTTGCAGATTACCCCAAGGTGAGTGGTGCAGTTGACACACCTCAAGCATGGGATGCCATCCAGAGGGATCTGCCCAATCTTGAGAATTGTGCACATGAGGTTTAACAAGACCAAGTGCATGCTGCTGTACCTGGGTCAGGGTAACCTCCAGTATCAGTACAGGCTGGGGATGAATGAATCCGGAGCAGTTCTGTAAGGACTTGGAGGTGCTGGCAGATGAGAGGCTGGACATGAGCTGGCCCTCCCACCCCAGAAAGCCAACTTTACCCTGGGCTGCATCAAAAGCATGGTAGCCAGTAGGTGAGGGAGGAGATTCTGCCCCTCTACTCTGCTCTGCTGAGACCCCACCTGCAGTGCTGTGTCCGGTCTGGGGTCCCCAGCACGAGGCTGAAAAGAAATCTGAAGAGGAACTGCTTATAAGGGCATGTAGCAGTAGAACAAGGGGCAGTGGCTGGAAACTAAGAGGAGGTTTAGATTAGATCAAAGATCTAGATCAAATGAAAGAATCTCTACATTGTTAGGGTGATGAGACACTGGCACAGGTTGCTCAGAGAAGTTGTCAGTGCCCCCTTCCTGGAGATGTTCAAGGCCAGGTTAGATGGGGCTTTGAGCAACCTGGGTACCTGACCACAGCAGGGGAGTTGAAACTAGATGATCTTGAAGGTTCCGCTAACCCATTCTATGATTAATAATTTTAATCAGAATTCACAGACAGAATTCTGCAGTTTCTCGCAATATATTCCACCGATATCAATTAGGATATAAAATAAAGTAGGAAAGACACAAGAGTCTGCAAAGATCTGCCAAATCCATGAAACTGCTGATATAGCTTAAACAGGCATGTGCTGCATCCTCATGTCTCTCAAAAACATATTGTTGATTTTTAGCTTTTTAAATAAGAGCTAAAAGAAATCACTTCTGACTTTTGAAAATGTGAAGTAACAACATTTCTGACATTTCAATTTACAGATGAAGTAAACCCTCATGCACAAAATATTCCAGTGTATTGTTAATTTGCTCATTTATGTACATGTGCTAGATAATGAAAACATTTAAAATTATAAAGCAGAATGTAACATTACTACGTCAAAAAGCATAATTTTCTAGAGTACATTTTACATGCAGTTTTAAAATCTGTCATGCCTTAATTATCAGTGACCTGTCCAACAGACTGAAAAATCACATGACTGAGGTGGACATGGAAAGCTGCACATCTGACATATAGATCATTATGTGTTTTGATCACTACACTAAAGAGTGCAATAAAATTTATTTACTTTTATTTACAATCAGCCTACCTCAAGTTTGACTGGTGAACTTGAAACTAAAAAGTACATGGTTCATTTACATTTCAATCCAAAGCAGGGGTAGGGTGGCAGGAGTAAATAATTTTTCAGGAAAGATAATATTAAGAGTGACAGTGCACAAAAATTAGATAAATAAGGCAGAGACTAAAAAAAAAAAAAGAAAAAAGAAAAAGAAAAAAGAAAAAAGAAAAAGGTACATACTATGGATTAATTCCACAAAAATTTTGATCCTTTTACTGAATCCAAATGTCAGATGTCAGTCTTTCAGCACAACAACCAAAAATTTTGTTTATGTGCCACTATCTTAAAGTAAGTAAAAAATTTATAATTTTAAATATTTTTCTGCCAATTCTAGCTACCTCCTACCTCAAAGTATTTTAGGATTTCTCCATTTGTTTCTTGATTTTTTTTTTAAATACAGTCTTGACTTTTTAAACAGGTTTGCATTAAGCACTTAAGATTGAAATAGATGATGGTAGCATTCAGACTACCTGCTGAAATGTACTTAAACTTACTCTTAAATAAGAGCATTAAATAGTAATGTTCCTCAACACTAGAAACTTTCAGTTTTATCAGATCATTATAAAACCATTCTCTACAATCTTTATGTACACTGCCTCTAGGAAAAAGCTTCTGCCGTTAAGTCCATGTCTCTACAGTTCTTATTTCTAGAGTGCTTATCATATTTCAAGTTCAGACACTGAAGCGTTCTCTTTTGTATCCCTAATGTTATTCTGAACTGGTATGAGCAGGATGCAATGCTGCTGTGTGGATTTCAGTGTCAGCTGAATCTCAGCTTTCAGGGTTTTGCCATTCTATTATATTCTCATATAACTCCTTTTATTCCTGAAAAATATTGTAAATTATTCATATTCCTGTTGCAGAGTTCTTCTAGTGCTCCAGTTTTTTTTACTGATGTTAGAAAGTCAAGGTTTCCATACTGAATTTTTACAATTATTTTCATTAGTTTTCACAAGGATAACCTTATCAAAATAATTCTTGTACCCTTTCTGTTTTTTTTTCACTTTTTTCTTCATAGCTCATAAAAGATGTGCTCTAAGCAACATGACAAAATCAACCAAATCTTCCTCTGCATATCTGTTCTAAAATTTCCATGTAGTTCTGCTGGTTACCTCTATTAAGGAGCAGAAAAGAGCACCCCAAACACTAGAAAACAGTGAGGCATCAGTTATTCATTTATAGTTGTACCAAACAGTATTTTAACTTTTTCTTACTTGCTTGCTTAGATTGCCATGCCATTGACCAGGCTGGTTTTGGGTTTGCTTTCAATAATGTACTACTGAAATAAAACAGCTCTGACTAAATAAAATTGAGCGGAGTATCTCTTTTTCCTACTGTACCACTGTGAAGTTAAAGACTCCCTGAAAGATCTTAACATGTTACTCTCATTTCAGTCAGTTAGTCTCATTTCAACAATATTTGTTAAACATAAAATTTAGCAAAATTTGGTATAAAATTTTGCTTGTGTAGCCCCATCAGCTAACACACAGTATTTTGTCACGTGCAAATTCAGTTCTAAGAGCAGAATCATTCAGGCTTTTGCCAGAAGTGTTCTGTGATTTATTTTATGGAAAAAATTGTTGATTGCATGCTCTCTTTATGTTATATGGTATATTTTAACACCTTTAAAGAAGGAGAAAACACTCTAACACTTTATGCATCAATGCTACTCAGAAGTCTCTTTTCTTGTACTGCATTCAAGGCTAAAGGAAAGAAGAAATTCTTGTGTTTGGTAGTTAATCTCTTGAAAATGGCAAAGACAATAGGATTTTCCAGAAGAGTCATCACCTATATCCTGGCAGAAACACTGATTTTAAACAATGTTTTGTGAAAATACTGCATTGCATGAAATGCACATTTATTTTCAATAATTTCCATTTGTGCGTCAAGTCATATGCTGAAGAAATGAGTTTCAAAGATGAATGATACACAGATCATGTCTATTTTTTCATTCTTTAATATTGCCTTTAAGTGGCTTTTACAAGGTTTTACAGGAAGTGTGTCTAATTTGTAAGTCTCGGAATTTTCCTAGGTCCTAAATGTAAATATTAAACGTAAGATACAATAAACTGTGATCTTTCTTTCATTTATCTGTGAAACTAATTTCTTCAGCATACTACTTGATATGTGAACAGACTCTGAAAAAGCAAACCTTTCCACATTTATTAATTTAAAATCTTGCTGTTCTCTTCCTGATAAAGTCTTTTATTTATTAAGCTAAACAACTTAAACTAGTGCATGCCTACATTAGTTTTCAGTTTGTAACTTCCTCCTTTTTTTCTGTATTTCCCAATGGATTTGTATCCTTTGTCAAAAATGCGAGGTTATAAATGTATATCATATTCTCCCAAAATAAGATGAAGTTATTGACTCCTGGATAAGATTTGAAATTGAATTCTAACAAGATATCCTAAAGTAATCTCTGTTGGATAAAATTACCTCATGGATTGGCATCCTTTTCATCCAGGAAGAGGTAAGTAACTTCATTAATAATTTAATAATGATTAACCTAGAGATGAATCTAATTCTGATTTATTAAAAAGAACTGTCACATTATTTTTTTGTTTTAAAATTTGACTAATAGAATTTCTAAATATTTTTCCATCAAAACTTTAGTCTTGGAACACTTAGTGAATGAATTTTTATCATGCATGCATATTAGTTGCATTACAATTTAATCACAAGAAATTGTCTTTGATTATAGATGTCAGGAAAAAACTCTTGTATGTTACAGGGAGGAGCATGCTTATAACTATCATATTAAAAAGCAATTGCTTATTGGACCTGGATATCCATGAATTAATTACAAGGATAATATTTATTCAATATAAATGGTACCTTTTCTACTGCTCTAAGCCTTATTATGAGCCTAATTGTGTCACAAACATTTATAAGGTCATTCATATTTCAGTTTTATATGCACAAATAACTCGTGGTGCTTCTGATTAAAAAGTGGTGGATATTTGGAGATATTTGCAGGTATTTATTCTGAAGCATATTCTACATATGTACTTCTGCAGGCATTAATATCAAAGGGATTTTGTGGTACTCATGCCCTTTCTATTAAAAATGCTATTATTGTTTTTAACCAATAATTTTCATACTTTCAGGGCATGTAATTCTTTTTATTAGTTTTATCTTGTTTGATATTGACAATTTGCAGGTTATTATTTAATCTACAAATAAAATCTTCACTCTCACGTATCATATCTCAGTTTGTACCAAACCATGTAGGAGAGACAATTTTTGCAGTAGTAATAGAAGTACTATAATAATTTCAATTTTGCTTAGTTATGTTGTATTCATTTCCCCAGTTGAAGCAAACCACTTTCCATCTTTTCTAAGTGTTCCTTTTGCTGAAAATGTTGTTGGAGAAATGGTAAGAAAATGTTTGCTGTTATTCTTCCAGAGCAAGATACATTTTTTCATATAATGAAAAAAAATTTTTGGACTTTCTTTCGTGCAAGGTCATCAAGCCTTTATCTACTGTCTGTAAAACTACTTCTTGAATGTGACCTTACAAGTATTACATGCTTTATGCTTAATGACCATATGAAAGATCATTGAACAAGATCGAAAAGGAAAAAGGTTTGTCAACAAGGAGTACATGAAAACAAAAGCTTTAAATCTGTACAGAGCAGATGTTCTACTTTTTAAGTGCAAACACCATTAGAAGAAAACTTTTTGTGATAAATGATTGTATTTCCCTCCTTCTCACCAGAAAGCACTTGGCTTTGTAAAAACAAGAGTTAATAATAACGTATATATTTTCGCTCCTTGAAAATTTTTTCATTCTGCAGCTAATCTGGCTGCCTTCAATGATATATTTGCTTAGTAAAAAATACACTTCACATGAATGTTACAGTGAATGATGGATATCAGCATTGCATCAAGCTGGCTTGACATAAGAAATGCAGAATTCATGCCATTTCATTAGCAATCATGAGACTGAAGCAGGTATCATTAACTTCTGCTGAGAGCTAAAAATCTGCCAGCTAAGAGGGAAACCCAGGTGTGTGAGTGATGCATTTCACTCATATCTCAGCTGAAGGAGTACAAATAATATAGTCTGGTATATTATCCATGTGCAGTAAACATTGTAATGACCACATTCTTGCTGAGAAGAGAGGATTCAGAGAAAAATGAGTCATCACACTTCAAGTAAATGGATTAACCCTAATAACAGATACTGAAAGCATTATTTTCTCTTAAATATGCCAGAGGTAACGTTTTTGAGTATCAAGAGTCATTAAATCAAATTAAAATTACATATCTCATATAAACTGACCTTTAAATCACTACACTAGTTTTTTTAAGAAAAAGGTAGAACCCTTAGTGTTTCTTCAGAAAATATCATTTAGGCCTTTGGCTAAGTACCAATTCAACAAGCCTCAAAGGGCTGTCTTCAGCATCTTTATCATATAATTCAAAGATGAGGACAGAATCTTTACTGTTTCCTCTCCTCATGCTGGTAACAAGGGAACATAACTACAAGCTTAAATGTTCTATCATAGAAACATTTATTCTTGCTTCAAATTTCCAACTGCAAAGATTTTTGCACATTCGTCATTGCAGTCTTGGGCTTGGTTATTTGCACCTTATAGCACAGTAGGATATATTATAGTTATCCTTACCTACAGATTTTTTTTTTCTTAAGATGATAATGCAGAAAATAAAATTTTAAAGAAAAATGCCTATGTTCACGTCACACCTGGAGGAGGAACATTTAAGCTCTGAGGCCTTTTTCAACTATGCCAGAAGAGAGATTTTAAAAGAGTCCTTTCAAGAGTATTTTTGGGACATATGAGCCTTGAGATTTAAGCTGCCATGGCCCAAATTGCTGAAAATCTTTAAGGTGGATTTGCATGGTTTCTAAAATCTCCAAATTTCAAGGAGAAATAAACACCACATAAAACCAGCAAACCAGGTATTTGAAAATATGACTGAACAGTGGGGATTGGATGTATATAGTTAGTACTAAGAAAACACCTTTGACATCTGACGTGGCAAAACCTACAGTTTACAACTTTTTATTCATTCAATGAGGTGTCATATCCTAAATAGGAACTTAAGTTTTACCTTCCTTTCAGTAATATAATACTTAGTAGATGTTTTAAGGTCTAGATCCAAGCACTTTTTTCAACCAAAATTAGTTTATTTAACTTTCATACAAAGTTTTTATTTTCACTTGGTCCAGAAGAGTTAAAAAGGCAATGCTTAACCTGGAGTAATTTTCTGCTTAAGAGATTATTAGCTTAAGTGTACACTAAAAAAGTTTTTATCTTTGGACAGAATTAAGAATCATTTTGTACATGATGTATTTTTGTATGCAAAATTGACAGGGGATTATTTTTTTCTTATCTATGAATTAAAGCTGTAGTAGTGATGTAATAGTCACTTACAAGTACATATAATGCATTCTGGACACAGCAACTGCATGAACTAATTAAACTGTGCAATTTCCATCAGTATACTCCTCAATCATCCAAATATATTTGAATACCTTAGTCCATGAGAATGACATTTTATTTTAATTTAATCACTCAAGAACAATTCCAATGTAACTGACATTTTATTAATCAAGAGCTGGAAAGTGTATTCCATTATGTTTACTACTAGTAAGAAGATAAAAAACATATCATTGACAATTCTCAGACATTTTATCACTTTGGCAACATTTGTGAATTTTAAGTAGAGAAATCAAATGGCAACAAAAATGACTAGCAAAGAATGCAAAATATTGATCTAAATTTTAACAAATGCAGATTCCGCCCAATTTGTTAAACTACTACCCGGAGTATCCATCATGAATAGCATGAATCCTGGATTCCTGGATTCAAATAGGTAGCTATTGTGTCTGAATAACCTCTTTGCATATTTGACTGAAAACATTCTTTTTTTCTGTTGCATTCTAACATTATTGACATCTAACAGCATAAGAAATAAATGCTACCTTGATTTTTAATTTTTAACTAATGGACAAGTGATGGACAGGTGAATCAACAAATTGTAACAGGCTGGACTGTAATTCAGAATTATTTTAACAATCAGAAGAATATTTTTTATTATTGTTTGTCTTGAACTTCTTTACAACCCTGTAGCATGTAATTTGTTCAAGGAAGGGTGGTATCCCTTTGCTTCTTTAGTAAGTCTGATAGGATCACAATACTGATGAAAATGCTCACTAGAGCATATATATGATCCTTAATAAAATACAGCGGGATAGGACAATTTTGCAATAAAATACAGCAGGATAGAATAATTTTGCTTATTACATTGTATAAGAGGTTTCTTTATAACTCTAAAAGCTCACATATTTCATTTTCCAGCTCCTCAAGTACAAATACACTTTTCTTCATTTCTCTCCTGCTGTGACATCTTACAGACTCATGCTGTGTCCCAACATCACTAATATCTTCTTCCCTCCAGACATTTCTCCCAGGCTACTTCACTTCCATGAATATGTTTCCATTGCTTCTTTTGCTCTAACTCACTTCTGATCACCCACTCTGATTAAATTTCAGTTTTTGTTCTCTAAATCATTTTTACCCTTTTATTCCACTCCCTAAAAACCTAGCCTAATTTTTCCTCTTTTCTTTCCACTAAAAAATCCCACTCTTGTTTTTTTCTCAAATATTTCCATGTCATCTCCTCCCTGTGGTTTTCTCCAAGGATTCAGACCTCTACTTCTTTACATGTGCACTTCTCATGACTTTTTTTTTTTTAATAAAATAATGGAGGATTTGTTTTTCTCTCATTCCACAGACCTGTAGTAATTTTAAGGAAAGGCCTAAGCTAGAAAGGCAGTGAACTGGTTGATCCTGTCAAAAGAGACAAGAAAATGAAACTCTTTACAAAAGAGTCAAAAAACCAAACCAAACAAAAACAAAAACAACAAAGGAAAGGAAAATCCCCAAATATTTAAGGTACTGAAGTACTGAAGACTTGTCGTAATTTAGCCACAGCTGGCAATTAAGCACCACACAGACACTCACTCTGTCCTCATCTGGTGGGCTGAGGGAGAGAATCAGGAGGTAAAAAGTGAGAAAACTCATGGGTTGAGATAAAGACAGTTTAATAGGAAAAACAAAAGTTGTGCATGCAAGCAAACCAAAACAAGGAGCTAATTCAATACCTCCCACAGGCAGGCAGGTGTTCAGCCACCCCCAGGAAAACAGGGTTTCACCACACATAGCAGTTATTTGGGAAAACAAAGATCATTGCTTTGAATATCACCCCCATCCTTTTTATTCCTCCAACTGTATATGCCGAAATCAATGTCATACTATCTGGAGAATCCCTTCTGTTGGGGATCAGTTGTCAGCTGGGGTCAGCTGTCCCAGCTGTGACCCCTCCAAAAGTCTTATGCACTCACAGCCTGCTCACTGGTGGGTGGGGTAAGAGGCAGAAAAGGCCTTAACTCATATACAGAGTTTAGTTGCTGCTCAGCAGTAACTAAACAT
This sequence comes from Erpornis zantholeuca, assembly GCA_013400515.1. Classification (NCBI taxonomy): domain Eukaryota; kingdom Metazoa; phylum Chordata; class Aves; order Passeriformes; family Timaliidae; genus Erpornis; species Erpornis zantholeuca. The sequence goes on from VZTN01020662.1 coordinate 26,976, forward strand.
ACCTGTGTTATCAACAATTTTCTGAATAAATAGAAAACATAGCCCCATGCTATAAATTAGGTCTATCCCAGTCAAAGCCAGCACAAGAATTTACAATCTTTATGTTCCTTGGTCCAGTTCCCTTCTTGGCCATAAACATTTACAAACTTAGAAAAAAGAGGAAAATATTCAACTTTTTTCCCTGCAATTGGATCCATATTTTAATGCAGAATGATTCTCACCAATTCAATAGTTTCCCTTATTTAGTTTTACAAGAAAAAGAAACATTTAAAATTGCACTAAGAAAATGCAGACCGACAAATTCTAAGAAGCAAATATTTTTTCAATAATTTCACCATAAAGAATCTAACAGACAAATAAAACCCAGAAGTGCTTTGTCTCATGCTGCAAAGGAGACAAAAACAAGAAATTATAATTTTATCTCTCAGATGCTCTGAAAATGAGTCAGCAGTTCTAAGCAAATTTTTCAGGATCTGCAGATGTTCGTCAAAGATATAGGCACTTTCCTGGGTAAAGCTAAAAAATGGGGTGGAGTTTCTGGCACTGTTTAATTTGATACCAGCCATATCACTGCTGGGAGTGTGGTTCTGGCAGGAAGTTGCTGGTATCAGAAAAAGGAAGATGCCAGAGCTGAAAGGAGAAAACTCACAGTTTTAGCCTGTCTCTTGGGGAGTGGATGTGGGACCACACCGCCGCTGCCGCACCGGAGAGCAGCAGAGGGGCCTGAGCCCTGCCAGACGGCGTGGCCGTAACAGTTCAGTCAAATGACACATTATTCAGACAAACTACCTTCCAGGTTTCAGGCTGTCCCTGCTTCCTGTCGTATTTGGACAGGCAGGGGGAGAAATTAAGTTGCTGAAGCTTCTCTTTTCACCATATTGCCTTTGCTGGAGACCACACTGAGCGCTGCCTAGAGGAACATTTGGTGGTGAATACCCTTTTGTGGGCAAAACACTCTTTCTCTCCTCTGTACAATAAATTGTTACTCCAATTTATAATCTCTCCTAGTGTTCCTCCATAACTGAAAGTGGCATCTTGAGTGGCTTTAATTTTCCAGACAGGTTTTAAGCCATCACAGGCATCTACTGTTTCCTATTTTCCATCACTGAACTACTTGCATCTCTTGTTTTCTCTGTTCAAGAAATCAATGGATTTATAAAAACAACTAGCTTTAATTACAAAGCCTGGATCACAGGTGAGAGAACTGTTCACCTGACAGCTACAGTGAGGCCAAATTAAACTAGATATTAGTACAGGGTTTTTTTGTTTGTTTTTCATATGCAAGCCTTTGATAAGATGAACATCAAAACAAAGTACAGGATTATTATATTCATTAGGACGTTTGTGTGTATGCCCCAATTGTGTATTCTGCATCCAAAAATTCCTTTGAAACACCTCAATCAAAAAAAAAAGGAAAAGGAATCTGAATAGGGAAAAGTATCCTACCTTATCAAGCACCACTGATTGAAAAATTATTTTGTTGCATCATATATCTACTGCCGATGCATTACTGCTTATCTTTATTCAGGACCACGTTTCACAGTGTGTTGAATGGAAAAAGCTAACCAGAGATGGAACAGTAAGCAGATGAAAGTGCTTTACAGTCTATTCCGGATATAACTCTTTCCCTCTTCCCCTTCATAATTATCATATTTCAATAACATTTCAACAACAGTTTAAAATAAATTCCCGAAGAATAAAAATTATTACTACTTTATGGCAGCATGTGTATATAGAGTACTTAGACAGCATTAAAATCTCAAGAAATGCAAAAACAGCTAATCAAGTGTTATGATGTCATTCATAGATACAGACAGGTCGGCTGACACTCAGCATGGTAGTCATGTGAAAAAAGGTATGTGGGACTTGGTGCCACGTTAAGACATGGAGTTGCTGAGGTTCAATGTGCAAGGACATCAGCTGAAGTAGAGAAACTACTAAACCTTACATGGTTTAATTTACACTTCCAGGTCATAAATATTTTATTTTAATTTCATGAAATTGGCTGTGATTCTGAAAAATCATAAATTTGGCAGAGACACATATTGTTATAAACGGTCAAAGGTGAAATTGGCTTTCGTATATTAATTTACGGTTACTAAGGTTAAGAGATTAAGTGTGATGGGTTAATGAGTTGAGTGGTTAATTGCTTCTGTTACATTTAATGAGTTATAGTTAATATTTTGATTGTATGTTACGATATTCTGGTTATTGTTGTAATGTTCCCCTTCTTTGTACCCTCTCTTTTTTTGCTATAATGTCCTGGTTACAGTGAACAGAGGTTCTTGTTATTATTAATTAGTTAAAAATGTTCAATTATTATAATTCCTAGCATAAGGGACTATGGACAAAATGGCTGACAAAGCATGAAGGGGACTTTCTAGAAAGTTCCATGCGCAGTGTCGATCAGGACACCAGCCAAGATGAGATCCCTCCCAATCTCGTGCCTGAGCATGCTCCAAATGGGAGGGCACTGGTCAGGCTTCCCCAAATGGGAGGATATAGGGGTGGACCTGGGACCTCAGACCCTGTGATTGGATAAGTGTATCCTTACCTCTTGATTGACACTTGGAGGGTATAAAAAATTGCTACACGAGTGCTGGGAGGTGTGCCTCTGGTCCGAGCAGTCGTAGGCCTAGTGTAGCATATTTGTATTGTGGGCATCCCAATTGTTTTTTTTTGTTAATAAACTTTCAAAATTCTACATTGTGAAGCATCGTCCTTCACACATATGTCATTTTACAGATCTTTGCCTAGCAAACATGATGTTCCTCTGCACTCCTTGCCTCCATACTTTGCACGTTAAAAAAGATCTCCACACTTTTTCTTACCTGGGACAAATAGCAAGTTTTCACAAGCAAGAACGACCTAAAATTACTGATTTCTGAGAAAGTTTTCTCCTTTTCTTTTTTTTTTTTTTTTTTTTG
>VZTN01020662.1:29929-54611 GCA_013400515.1 Erpornis zantholeuca
TTTTTTTGAAAAAGCAGTTTCTATTCATAGTGGTTGTAAAGAAACCCTGTAAAGGCATGAAATGAGCTGTTACTGCTGCAGCTGCTGTCAAAACTTGAAAGCCTTGGAATCACTACATAATTTTACTGTTTATAGGAATTGTGATTTGGCTTACATGTACGAAATGAAGATACGTAATGAACTTTATTGAACCTAAGGACTTCTTGGTTACCCTGGACTCAACCCCGCTCTGAGTTCTTGGGGGAGGCATGCTTTTTCTCATGAAGAGGCTGAGGGAGCCAGGCACAGGAGGTCTTCCCACCTGGGGGTACCACTTCTGTCCCCATAGAACAGAAAGCTAAAATACCAAGCTGAATTGACTGTGCATCTGAACAGGTTTCTATGGGAACTGAAGAACCACGGTAGACAAAAAACAAAGAAAACAGCATCTGTCAGAGTGAGATGAGTTAATGAGGCAACTGCTGTGACCATGCAGAGATTTAGCCCAGGGACAGAGAGTCCAAGAAGGATCAGGGAGGGGAGAAATTCTTAGGAGACATCCATGTTCAAATAATCATCACCAAGAAGTCATAAAATATGCTAGGGCATGAAAAGAAATTACTGCAATTACTGAAATTGTGGAAAGCAGAGGCTGAACAGAAAATCTATTTGCCTTAAACAAGAGATTAATTGCAAGTTAGGATGCACAGTCTGTGTACAATTCAGGTTAGGGGAGATGATAATGGTGAAGATAGGAGGGGAAGCACAATTAAAATAAGTATAACCAATTCAGAAGGACTGTGTGATGAACCAAGCACAATATGAAGAATGAGTTGCTCAAAATACATGAATTTCAAAGAAGAATGAGAATATTTCATTAGTTATTATGGATATTATTTTTATTACGATTGTCTTGTTGGCAGTCGTAGACTTGATCACTGACAAAAAATATCTAAGGACTAAAAAAGCTGCATAGCAATATTTCAAACGAGTGAAAAAGCATTCAGAGACAACTTTTTTCCCCCCCCAACATGGAAAAAATCAACAAAATATTTTTTAAATTTCATATATCTGGAAAAATTATTAACTCCTTCTAAATATTAGCACTTTCAAATATGATTTTATATTTTTTCTAACTAAAAATTTGTTTCCTAGAGTAATTTCTTTGTTATTCTCAGCTTCAGCTTTTGTTAACAGACAATAGATAAATTTAGAAAAAAAAATCTAGATAATAAATAAATAAAATAAAATAAATTTGAGAAATAGAATAAATTCTCTATAATGAAAGGCATTGGCCCAATGAAATTGGGCTCTATACCAAAACAAGAAAGTGAATTTGTCTCGCCAGTGACACCTGTTAACAGTAAAGGAAACAATCAACAAACATCCCTACAAGATTCCAAAATAAAGAAATACATCTCTGGAGAGGGAAATGCTAAGAGAATTGGGATTGTCCAGCCCGGAAAACAGAAGTTTTCAGGGTGACCTAATTGTGGCCTTCCAGTAACTGAAGGGAGCCTAAAAAGAAGATGGAGAGGGACTTTTGCAGGGGCACACAGTCATAGGACCAGGGAAATGGTTTCAAACAAAAAGGTTTAGATTAGAAATTTCTAGGCTTGCTTGTTTGTTTTTTTATAAATCTCATTCTGGATTGTGAAAGTGGTGAGGAACTGGAACAGGTTGCCCAGGGAAGCTGTGGATGACCCATTCCTGGATGTGTTCAAGACCAGGCTGGCTGTAGCTCTGAGCAATCTGGACTAGTGAAAACTCTCCCATGCCAGGGAGGTTGGTAGTAGAAGGTTTTAAAGTCCCTTCTAACCCAAGCCATTCTAGGATTCTGTAGTTTTTATGGTCACTTTCATTCCAAACCAATATGTGATTATATTATTCTATAAAGATTTAGCATTCTAGACTAACCTGTGTGAAGAAGTATGTTATGATTTCTGCTTAAATATGTTTACTATTTTATTAGCCTTCCCTCATTGAAATGCATCAATGTCTTTTCCTTTTAACGCCAATACATGTTTGCAGGCATAAATCATGCAGCACAAGAAAACCTAGTTTTTAACACATGAGAGTGATACACTATATCACCAGATAGTTAAACCAGAAAAGACTTTTCCATTTCTTCTCTTCTCCCAAGATTTTAAGCAGATCAGCAAAATAAAAACTTGCCACTAATACTTTACTACACGAAGCTCACAGATATCCGGTTCTGTTGGTGTTTTTCCCACAGGATAGAGATGTATTTGTTGTCTTCTTCTTTACTGTGTTACTACTTTAACTTCAATGCACCTGTCACTTCTCTTAAATAAGAAGGGAGGGAAGGAGAAGATTCTTTCTGAGATGGTAGTCAAGTTCTGATATAGCTTTTAAATGAAGGAAAGTGTTATTGAAAGAGCACTATATGAGTAGTAGCCATTACATGACAAAGTTACTCTGTCAATTGATGATGACAGGCTTTATCCATTGCTCTAAGGTTAATTACACTGCCTTTGATGAAATATATTACAAAAAAAGTTCTAAAGGACATGTTGATAGCCAGGAACTCAACATTTATTTCTTCTGCTGAAATGTCAATAACCTTTCAGGACTTGCATTTTTTTTACAGAAATAGAGATCAGTTTGCTTTTGAAGGAATCACTGCTTGATAATGTCAATCAAACTATCTGCTGTTATTATGTATTTGAAAAGAAAAGTCAAGAAATTATGAGGTAGTTGTGTTTTTGCATCGTAATTCAGTCAAACATGTTACTAAATTGAAGGAAAAAACACTGAAAGTTTCCATAAGGTTTTTGCTATATATTCCAGAATATATCTTAAAATAACAGTTCTAAATCTGAAAAAAGTGACATTTCTAGCATGAGAAAAAAAATATGAAAAACAATCTGGCAGAGACTGAGTTTTGAAAAAGGAAGTAATTGCAAATGTGCTAGTGAAATAAAAATGGTATATAAATATTAAAACTTTGGTCTTACTATTTCTTTGCACTAAAATATAGGTCATTTAGCAGAAGTACTTCTATAGTGGAATAAAACCCAATACATTGGAGAAAAACACATGTATTGCAAGTTTAGTAATGGGATTTGTAGTGCATGGGTTATGAGGTCCTGAGTTCAAATTGAGTCCAGTTTAGAATTGCCCAAGTACAGGCCTTTTTAAACTTGTGTGCAAAATGATATAACAATGTCATATTACTTTTTACTGGATTATATAATTTTAAAAACTACACACACACACACAAAAGAAACCCCAAACTAACCAAAACCACAAAGCCCAAGCCTGATATATTTTAGATGCCCCACTCAAAGACTTATGCAAAATATTAAAAAATGCAGTCTTCTTGAACACTTTATGGCCTCGCTATACCGTAATTCGCTTTTTATTTTGAAAATAGCAGCTTCTGAAAAAAGAGTGTTTTAGAGACAGTGCTGCGTCAACACTTAGTCCCAATTCTTCACCATCTGATCAGCAGCATTCCTATGATGTTAAATTCAACACATTAGTGACTGTTGGATTTAAGATCATAGTTGTTGAAATGAGGTAAGCAAGAGAGAAATATGACAGATGACTGCAGGGGGGTAAAAAAATGGCTCCAAACTTTGTCCAGGTACTGATCAAAACAGAATTTGATGAATACACAGACTGTAATCCCTATTTTTGAAAGGTAAAATGATTTCTAATAGAAAGGGAGGAGTGAAATACAAGTAGTGTGGTGGTTTGATACTGCTCCAATGCCAGGCACCCACAAGAGTCACTCGGTCATCCTCCCCTGCCCCAGCTGGGCAGAGGAGAGAGAAAAAAATATAATGAAGGCTTCATGAGTTGACATAAGGACCAGGAGAAAACACTTCAAGGGTGAAACAGGCTCATCTTAAAGTTACAAAGTGAATTTATTGCTAACGGAATCAGAGGAGGATAATGATAAGTAAAGTAAGCTCTTAAAAACACCATTTCTTCCCCCAGCCCCTCCCTCCTTCCCACTGACAGCGCAGGGAGACAGGGCATGGGGGTTTGGTCAGTTCATCACTGAGATTCTCTTCTGCTGCTCAGGGAGAGGAGTCCTTCCCCTGTGAGGCTGTGGGGTCCCTTCCCACGGGGGACATGTGTTCTCCATGAACTTCCCTGGCACACCGCACCTGCTGCACCATGAGTCCCTCCCACCGGCACACAGCCCTCCCAAATCTGCTGTGCCGTGGCTCTGTCTTCCACAGGGTGTGCTCCTCCAAGGACAGGCTGCTCCAGCCTGGGAGCAAGGGCCCTTTCTATCCACCAGCTCTTCTGCTGGATCACAGCCTCCTCCAGGCACCCACCTGCTCTGGCATGGGCTCCTCCCGTGGATCTCTGCATCCCTCATGGTTCCCCATGGGCTGTGGGTGGATCTCTGCATCCCCTGTGGATCCCCATGGGCTGTGGGTGGATCTCTGCATCCCCCATGGATCCCCATGGGCTGTTGGTGGATCTCTGCATCCCCTGTGGATCCCCATGGGCTGTAGGTGGATCTTTCCATCCCCCATGGATCCCCATGGGCTGCAGGGGCACAGCTGCCTCACCATGGTCTGCACCACGGCTGCAGAGGTATCTCGGCTCTGGCACCTGGAGGCCCTCCTCCTCCTCCTTCTCCATTGACCTTGGTGTCACCATGTTGTTTCCCTTACATATGCTCGCGTCTTCCTCTTCTCTGACTAGAAAAACCTGTGCCCCACTTCGTTTTGATTTTCTTCTTAAATATGTCGTCACAGAGGCGTTACCAACCTCTTTCATTGGCCCAGCTTTGGCCAGCAGCATGTCCATCTTCAGACCCATCAGAGATTGGCTCTGCTGGACATGGTGGAAGCTTCCAGGAGCTTCTCACAGGAGCCTCCTCTGTGACTCCCTGCTACCAAAAACCAGGCTGTGCAAAACCAATGCAGACTGCCTTAAAAATTCACTGGAATCTAGCTATAAAGTGATTAATTTCTTGCAAGTTGCCTGTCTATCTCTTGGTTATGATAGGGCCCAAAACCAACATCATTTCTTTTAGGCTCTTAGAAGTTTTCCTGGAAAAAATGAATAGGTCTTATGTATAATTTTAGAGTCTTAAGCTCAAGCACAAGCAATCAGCAGCATTATTCTCAATAATAACTGTGTTTTTATTATTCAAATTAGGTACAGAATAGATTGCTTTTTCAAAGACCTTTTAACATGTAACATTAAGTCTGCTAGGTAAACAGCAGATACAGTCACTGCAAAATTACAGAGGTTTGAATGTTTTCTGAAATTCTGGTTGAGTCTTTATACGTGAAATCCTTACAGGCTCAGAAGGAAAATGCACCTTAAATTATCAATGCAATTTTCACTCAATCTGTCAGTTGTGGATCTTTTTTTCTTTAATAAGTTGTCTAAAGTATCTTGCAAGCTGTGTTATTCCTCTTTGATGTTACTTCAAGTGAGGAAGATTAAAGTCTAGCTTGAATTTATCACCGATGACATTTCTGTGACTTTGGTCCCTCAATCCTTTATGATGGGAAGATGTCAGAACAAAGTCATCACAAATTATGTAATGTCACTCCACCTGAGCCACAGTGCCAAATAAGCTGATGAAGCACACTGTTGTGGAGTCTATACCCTCCATACCACACATTTATAGCTATATGCCTTTGATTTATAATTCTCCTAAGATGATGAAATTCAGAAGCACCAAACCATTTTGGGACTGATGATTCTATATCCTGAGTGATATCTTGATCCTTTAATATACTGGATAACCTCAGTTTCTGAAGTGTAATTCCCCTCTTTGGTCTTTCAAGATTCATTAAGTAAGTTGTAGAAACAGGGAGGAATCCAGCAGGTATTAAGGAATAAGTGTTCTATGTTTGCAAATTTTATGGGGATGCAGTTAAAATTCTGACTGTCAACACAGGGCAGTTTATCATCCAAATGGTGAAGAAGGAAAAAAAAATGTCTATGTTCAGATTTAAAACCATCAATAGGGAGACAGCTGTAGATAGATGGCTGTTGTCAGAGAGGTGAAGTAATCATTTTCCACAAATAGCATTGTACATTTAATCTAATTCCATAGTCTGACTCTCTGCTCAACTCCTCATCAAAAAAGCCATTTTTTTCTCTGTGTGGTATAGGATGGTTTGTCGACACTCGTGCCTAAATGAGTTATAGAGAATATATGTTTTCCTACTGTATTTCTAAACATTCGTGGAAGTAGTTCTCTGGTAGTAGCAGCATGGCAGTAGTTTTCTAGAGGTGCAGAATGCCACAATACACCTTCGGAAGAAGGCTCTGGGACACAGAGCAACTTGGGGAAGTGTTATGAATGGATGATGTAAGTTTAATTAAGTCCCTGCCTTTGCCCAGGCCTCTGGCAACAGGCAGTCATGTTACTGAGGTGGCCAGCACCCCAAGACACAGTCTCATTCATATGTTCTTTAATAATGGCTGATTCAGTCTATTATGGAATGAATTATTTGTTTAATAGACAAAAAACTAACAGAGATAAGACTCAAAACAGACTATTACTACACAGGAATAAGGAAAAAGGGAATACTAGTATTATACATGTGGGTTTAAAGGTACCATGAAATTTACAGCTAGTGAAGAAATAATATAACTTAGGATCCAATGTTTCTTACCATCCAACTCTTGATGGAGCACACACTGAAATCCTTTCTCTCAATTCCCAGAAAAGTAAGCACAGAATCTGCATCCAGGCTCTGGGAAGATGTCTCACATGCTTTCAGGGCATGTGGGTAGAAGGCTGCTCAGGGTGTGTGTAGGAGACTTCTGCCTCTGTGATAGTTCGTGCAGACATTTATAGACGTAAGAACCATGTCTTTTGGTCACCACTGTTTATTTTCTTTTATCTCTTTCCACATCTCCCATACCAAGATGTGTACTCGGGGCTGGGACTCAGACTCCTGGGTGCCTGGAGGTGACTCCTTGCTGGGCTCTCTGACCCCTTCATGGGCTCTTAATCTGGCCTGAGTTATCTCTTCCAAATGCCTCAGCCATGAGAGGGAGGAGGACATCCTGCCACGGAAAGATCAGAAAGACAAAAGAAAAAATAAAGCTGAAGATGCTCATGTGCATGCGCATAAAGAAGAGAGAGACTGTTAGAGACTACTGGAGATTAAAAAAAAATGGCAACATGGAAGTTCCACTGGCATTCTGGTTGTCTAGGAATGTCTTAGGATAGATTTATATACACTGGTCATATATCCCGATTCCTTAAGTTATCATAAAGGGAGAGGATTGGGTCCTTTTCCAGCCAAAATACATAAGCAGCAACAGGAGGAGGATGGGAAAAGAGAGTATGACAGAGAAAATTTTGTGAGTCATTATTCATTTCCTCTTTTTCATGAAAAAACTACCTATCAGAGCTGCCAATATAAAGAAAAACCTTCTGGGGACAGGGAGAACTTCTATTTCAAAATGAGCAATCAAATTATCAGAGTCTCTCCACTATAAAGCTTTAGTGGATGACTAACTGCAGCCTTCTGCTCATTACTTCTCTCAAAAGATGAATTGAGGTCCTTTGTATTTTCTGGTAACTGAAGTTTCCGTTTTGCCTTTTCTATTTTTAAAAAGTAGTTACAGATGAAGAGAAAATGTGCTGTAGTAATAGAACCACATCAGGAAATATCCTCCTCAGCTGCTGTTCAGAAACATTTGAAATGCCTTCTAATAGAATGCTGCTTGTCCCATAACATTTGTAAGTGACTGTGCTTCAAATGCAAATTTCTTCATTACATTGAATTGCATTAAATTTCGTAAGTGCTCTCTGCACATATCCCCTAAAAACAATTTGCTGAGAAAATAAGATGATGTGGTACGATGATATGCATCCATTAGATAATACCTGAAAATAGCTTTATAAACATATTTCATTTTAGTTGCTACTTAATGATTTCATTTTAGTGGATAGCTTATGGATTCAGCCATTCCAGTGCAATGAACTAGAATCATCTTCAGAGCTAGAAACTTTATTAGTTTGATTATTATGCCAAATATGATGAGAACATGTAAATTTATAAAACCAGAAAAAAGTTACAGTCCATTGACTATGCCCTTTTTCAGCCTTTAAAGGCATTAATCAGGACATCTCAGCACCGTTAAGATCAGCACTCTTCCCACAGACTACCTTACTAATATTTTTGGTAGCAGATAATACTATGCAGATACTTTCTGACAATATTCAAGTTCTAACTTTGGGATGAGACAACAAAATTGAGACTGAAAACACTTACGCTCATTAAAGATTCCTTTACAACCTACTCAAAAAACAGAGGTGTTAGAATGGGTTATAAAAAGTCCAGTATCCCTAATTACATCGTAGTTGTGTAAATTCACTAGAACTGCAAACAGATAAAGTTACCTCTGTGGATTGCTTAGAACTACTGTGCATTTCTGCTCATGCCAACAAATAAACTGCCCCTCACACACAACTCTGCATAAGGCTACTGGTGAGAAATGTATTAATTAAATTAAATTCTAGGCTGCATTTTTTTCTTAGACAAGCCTCTACAACTACATTGCCTTTGAGTTCAAACCTAATTCCCAGTTCAACTAGTCAACCATAATATATATACAAGAAAAGATGGATAGCTGTTGTATACTTGGACTGCTTGGCAGACATCATGCTAATCCAATAATAAGAAAAATGATTTGGGTTTAAAATCACAGTTTGAGCAGAAATACTACAACGGCAGACGACTTTCCTGTGTTTGCCTAAATCTTGTCTTTAATTAATTTACAAACACCTCCCCAAGAACTGACCAATAACACTCATTTTTCTGTTGCAAAAGGGCTTTTAAGAGTCCTCGGTAACAGTAACAGTATTTGTCCCCAAAAGCATAATTTTGTTCTATTAAAAATAAACTACAAAAAGTAATGACTCAAACCACCAGCATATTAATATTGCTAAGAAAATAATGACCAAAACCCCCCATTCATTTATCTTCTAATTGTACAGGCTTTGGGGAACTGCAGTATTTTTGCAATAACAACAGTGTTATTTCTACAAGACTTCGAGTACCCATCTGTGTGATAATGGGCAAACATGCCATTTCTTTCAGAGCTGCAACACAAGAGACCTTTCTGAATTCCATGCTCACTATTCTCCCAGAATGTCCTTTCTTTACCTTCCTCCTGTGCCCTAATTCCTGGTTCTTGTTCAGTGGCCAAGTCCCTGAAAGCACTGTGAAACAGGCAATAGAACTGAAGCTGAGCCAGAAACTGTAAAGAAGCACTACTATTACACATTAACTGCTAACATTAGTTTCCATATGGACTTTCTTATTCCTAAGCACCTGACTTGTTTCTGTGCAGTGCAGCAACCTTCTGCAAACTTGCTAATGCAATTTTTGCTCATGCAGTCTTCAGGAACAGACACATTTTCCCATGTGTGCACAATAAAAACATTTTAGATCACTTTTCTTAGAAAAAAAACCCAAAACCATGTGATTTTAATAAAAAATAATGTTTCATGTAATGACTGACTCAGTATATGCTGTAGAATAGATGAGTCCTTTCACATGTAAATTTTTTATCTAGTTACCATGAGACTTAATGCCTTAAAATAATTGAATAAAACCCTGATTACTGGGGAGCAATCACTCTGCTTCAGAGTGAGTGGCAATTTCTCAAATGTCAAGAGAAAAGCTGCAACAGATAGCGTATGACAAACAGGTAGAAGTAAGAAATTGTTAAGAGGAGAGATCTCCTGGATGAGGTTTTATATTTTTGTGATAGGCAGGTGACGGGTAACATGATAACAACAGATAATGCCTTTTTTGAGGCTCTATAATATTGCCATCATGAATGCAGCTAAACTATTGCTCCTTGATGGCATAAAAGTAAAGAATTACAAAGTGGACCCTGTCAAAACCTGCTATTACTCCATTGCCTCAAGTATTCAGAAATACCATGTTATGTACTGGACAATGGTGAAAATTCAATTATTTAAATAACTTTTTTAGAAAAAAAAAATTCAAATATATCTCTTTCCAAAGCAGAGTTTAGTAAATCAACATATTCCAAAGAAATCTTTTCAGCATTTTAAACTAAAAATAGACGGTGTACACGAACACAGTAAACAAACGTAGCAGGGATATCTTGTTGAACATTTGAGTGTTTCTTGGCATACACCTGGGTAGTCTAAAAAACCCCTCTTGATTTACCCTCCGGGTCAGGAAATAATTCTGACAGAAAAAAGATCAAAGGCATGGTTGCAGTGACAAGGATGTTGCACATGTTTCACACCAGTAAACAATAGACATAACTCCTCTTTTTCTCCTGTTTTTTAGGTTAGTGCTTGTTTGTATAAACCAAAGTACTTACGCTATGCTATAGGATACCATAAAAAAGCAGTGCTGAACAAAATTACAGATACTGTGTTATTTAGAGTTCTTTTATTTTTTTTCAGCATTCAGGCATTACCACCACACATAGAAATCTTGCCTGAAAAGAAATTTTTACTGGAGAAACTGAGAATCCATGAGCATTTAATTTTGTCTTTTCAACTTGCTAATTTTCATCACATTTTAGAGGGACTAAACAAGGTATGGTTAGCAACAAATTTATTACTTTCCACACCATTTTCGACAATATGCTTTTTGGTACTTACGGAACGCAGATTTAGAGAAAAAGCTGGAAAAACAGAGAACACTTTACTAAAAACTCACTTTAGAAAAGGCAGTTTCACCTGTGGAGGCAACACATAAACTGAGCACTGAATGATGTACAGATATTATGTAAATGTTTTGTTCCTGGAAAACTGTTAAGTATTTTCTCTGAACATACTGCTGTTTCTTTTTCTCTGCCCTCTAGAAAGTGGTCTGCAATTCTTCTTGAATACAATAATTTTGCACAAAAGCCTGTCAGTATTGCAAAGCACATTCTTTAGACTTTCAGTAGTTAGTCTTGGGGAGCCGGTAAACAACATCAATAGCTTCCTGTGCCATCACAAAGACCCAGAGTTTAGCGATTACAGGAACTGTGGGTTTGGTTATTGGCAGTGAATGGAAAATTATACTTCAGACACATAAGTATAAAGAAGTGTGCATGGGATATTACTGCATGAAATGGTGGCGAGTGTAGCAATCAATATCCATTCCAGCAACATTTCAGTCACGATGCATTTCTGCAGCTGAAGAGATTCTAGAAAATATGTTCCCTGGCTGCCCTGGTTAAAAAGCTGATGTGAATATTATGGCTAATTCAAAGAGCATTGCAAACTATGTGATTGAATTTTCATTACTGTGTGTGGAATGAATATTGCCAAATACTGATTTTGAAATGCTGGCAATATATTACTTAAATTATCAGTGTTATTTCACATTAACAAATAATGTATAAAGGCAATGTCACAGAAGTTTCACAAAAAGATAAATCTTAATTTCAAGTTTTATTGGCCTTTCAGGAAAAAAAAACCAAACAGTTGTTCTGTATCCTGAGCTTTGCCTCACTTATTGTCTTTTCCTCACACACACACATACTTATTCAGAGAAACAATTATGCACAAGAAAATAGGTAAGCAAAGAGTAAATATATAGTACATTTTCATTTTATTAAAAGAACATTAACATTGCTTAAGAAATTAAGTACATTTTCCCCCATTATGTGAAAATATATGTTTTGCTTAGACAAATCCCTAACAGTTAGAATTTCGTATGTCAAAGATGTGTAAATTCAGAAGCAATAACTGAAGGTGCCAAAGCAGTTGTTTCACCCTGTCATCCTTTGGGATGGAATTGCAAAAAAATTATTAATTTGAAGATAGTGATATATGGCTTAACAACTTTTCAAAAGTTAATAAGCAGCTAAACAGTTTCAGAAAGTGATAGAAAACAGATTTTCTCTGACTTTTCCCCTGACTATAAGTTATATACACATTTCAGAGAAAGATATTCCTGATCTGTTTCATAGAATAAAGTTTTAGTAGAGGCTTTTAAGATCTTTGTCTACGAAATACTTATTTTCATTATTAAATGTGTTCATTGGGGTCTACACACTCAGGTGTGCTTGCACAGCTGGGGTAGTGGAAGAATTTAGTAGGATAAAGGTATTGACTGAACTGGGTAATTTGTCCTGAAAGACTTTTTATTTACTTAGATGGCTAAAACAAAGCTTGCCAAAACCTGCCATCTAGAGGAAAACAATCACACTCCCATCCCATTCAGACCAAATCTTTAAGGCTACAAAAATTCTGCATGACCACTGTAGCTTCTTTGTACCCCAGGAAGTTAAATGCATTGTATTTTCTCTTTCAGTTACAAGTCCCACATAAGTCTGATTCTGCTTTTTCTGTCTCAGTTCAATAAACCTTGCTATCCTGTACAACGCCTTAGCTGTGAGTGACCAGGGAAAGAGGCAGTGTAACATCTCAAGAGAATAAACTCTGGCAGTCAGAAGAGCACTGTAGTACAAGCCAGTACTGAAATACAGAAGACAACAATTATAGCTCTGTAAGAGGGAAGGCAGTATTTCAAGCTGGGTGAGGTATTTCTAACTAACAAAACATATTCAGAAGTAAATAGAGAAAACGACGTAATACATTAGAAGTACAAAATTAGTTACTTTTTTGTGGAGGTCGGTGAGCCTGCCACACAAGGGTCCCTAAGAACCCCCTGGGAGAGAAGGACCCTGAGAGACATTCCTGAAGTTAGGGAGACACAGGAAGCTTCTCTCAAGGATGCCCAGTTCTGTTACACTAATGTACCCCCGCTCTGCTCTCTCCGTTGGCCCCGCCCCTGTTCTAAAATGTTCTTACTCCCCCCACAGACCTCTGCTCCTCAGCCACCCCCATCTATTTCCCTGTTAGTTCCCATTCCCTAACCCCACCTGTGCACTGCCCCTTGCCCCCTGAGGGTTGGTCCCTGGTGCTCTCTCCACCCCTACTACACCACACTTAACCCTGGACCTTCCCATGAGTCTGGTCTTTGTCACTGACCCCTCTACATGTGCACCTGGAATAAACATCTCTGTGGACTCAAAAAAGATCCTTCCTGCCTCTTTGCCATCGACTCATGTTAGCAGCTATCCTGGCATGCAACACTTTTTCACAAGGCCAAGAAAAGTTGGGAATCTGCAAGTTGCTGTTCTTGTGTGCTACATCATTTGGTCCAAAGACATAACTATACATATATCCGAGATTTGAAGAGAGAAAGAGATAACACTAGGTGAAGCAAGGCATTTCATAAATAGATGTGCTGCTCTCAGAGTGCTTCAGTAATTCCTTTAAAGAAAGACACAATCTCTGGAAGAAGAACTGCAAGTGCCTAGTAGAAGGGAGAATATTTTAGGGAGTAGCTCTCCATGCAGTAACTTCTCCAGCCTATCTCTGACAAGAGAAGAGAGTAGCTGCCCTGGTGGAAGTAGCTCATACGCTGTCTCTTGTCTCCATGAGAAGCAAGGCCTGAATCCATTTACATGCTGTTTAGCTGATGGTCTCTCAAAGCATCAATTAGCTGTCAATTAGCTAAAGAACAAGTGTTCTAAATAATTCAGAATGCAGCTGTTTGCCTAGAAATTAGCAGTTTATGCAGTGCAAAAAATTTAAATTATGGCAGTATGACACATTGTTACATAATGCCTCTCATTAACTCCCAAGAATATGAATACAATGTGTTTGGCATATGTATCACCTTTCTATAACTATCAAAATGGAAAGTCTTCTGGATATAGAAATAAAACACTGCAAAATACAGAAATGGCAAGATATTTCTTATTTCAGTGCTTTGAAGCTCAGAATACTCTCAAAGAAGCTTCTTATTGCTAAACCTAAAATGGATTTACTAATAATTAGCTGTAAGATAAAATGCTACAAAATAAAACATTGGGAAACTAAAGAGACCTGGAAATAGATACCTACTTTGTTTCAGACTCTTATTCTCAGAATACCTCAAAAAACCTTAACACTAAAGTTTGTATTTGAAGTAAGGATATAACTGATAGTGCTGCCTTTGTTGACAGGTACATAATTTACAGAAAACATAGATTGATTTTAGATAACTTGCCTTTTTTTTTCCTTTTTTTTTTTTCATTTATTCATGTTATTTACTATATCTCTGATATAGCTGGGGACCAAAACTCAGAGTCTGAACATCAGACATCCAAAGTTTTTTGATTCCAAATATTATGAGAATATGTAGCAGCTGCAAATAAGACTAAACTGAGACATTTAGTTTAGGCGTGGTTTGGTTTGAAATGCACTGAATTTAAGGTATTTGAACTCAAAACTGGAGAGCGGTCAGCAGAAATGGGCGAGGGCGTAGGGGCTGTGGAGGAGACCACAGCACTGTGTAACCTCGTTGTTTCCACTCTTGCTGCCTGCAGAAAGGCTCCCATTTCAACAGCCAGTGCAACAAAGGTATTGCTACCACCTTTTCCTTTGCTGGATCTGGTCTTCTGCTTGCATATGCTGCCTGCTCTCGTGATCTAACTCCATACTGTGTTCTTAATGTCATGTGCACCACTTATTTTGGTTTTCCACGTATTAATCAGGCAGGTACTCCAAAATTTCGCCTCAGATGACTCCCTTCTTCATGTGGGTAAGGTAATTAGCTTCTCCAGCTGTCCTCTAAGAAAATGTTAAGGCAACTTCAACAACAATTAACAGCTTATCTGTATTCCATTCAGTTACTAGACACAACAATACTGCTGTACTGCCTATCACGTATTTTGCCTTTTTGTTTTTTCATTACTCCAATAATTTTCCAATAACAATGCATTTTCATTCTTCATTCTTTACACTGCAAATCTTCTTTTGGTGTTCCATTTGTTTTCCATTCAATATTTTTTTGTTCTTTATTGCTCTCCTGTTTGAGATTTCAGTTCCCTCCTTTCTGTCCTCTCACATGTTCTTTTGCAATCTGACCCTGTGCTGTTTCATGTGCCACCAGCCTGGCCTTTTGACTGCTATTTGCCATCTGAATTTTCCTGTCCATATTTCCTTTCTTTCATTGAAGGAACACTGTTGTTTTTCTCTGTATATTATCTTCATTTACTTTTCTTGGAAAAAAATGCCAGAACTTAGAATGCCTCTAGATTTTAATGTTAGTAAAATTGTCTCATGTCATTATTTGTAGCATAGTAACTGCTTTACACAAGGAAGTTACTGTGGCCATTAATGATTACACAATCAATATATTCTGTCTTTTCGGATTTTCTTTGTCCTTGTTATGCAGTACTTGTTGCAAGAACAAAGGATCTGCATTTGCCTACTTAATCCACATAATGCAAGTCTGTCATCTTGTCAGCATTCAGGTACACATGTCTACTGTGGTTATTGTTAACTTAAAACAGAAAGGTTTTCCTAAATGGGGGCTCACCTAGGGACCAGAATAAACATCTCATACAGCCAAAACATCCCGTCATTGGAGAGACAGTGAGCTCAGATCTTGGCACCACATAATGATGGAATACTGCCTGACCATCTATGCTTCCTAGTACTGAGCAAAGCATGAGCATGAATCTTTCCCTTCCTGCAGCAGAACAAAATCCCTCATTACTCTGTTTCCATGAGGAAGGAACATACTCAGTAGAATCCGACTGACAGATCCTAATTCCTGGTCCTTCATCTGTCTCTCTCTCTGGACTGTTTCCATCGTTTTGCTCTGTTCTCAAGTCCTCCTCCTCCTCTTCTCCAGCTGATCAGATGGGTGTCTCCAAACCTCTTATCTTTTTTTTCCAGCCACCTGTCATCTTACAACTGTCTTCAACACCTCTCAACCATTCTAGTCCCCTCTTTCATCTAATTCTGTTTTCTCCACAGACGCTTTCATGTAAAATGTTTTAGAAAAATATTTAATGTCATCTCTGAAGTTCCTGCTCAGAATGTTTCCTTCTCAATCCACAGTCAAACAAATAGAGACGCTTTGATGCAGACTATGAAAAGAAATTCACACAGTCAAGATCACATGTCTGCTATTGTCAGCTTGCCTCACATTGGCAATTGCATCACCCTGCTCCTGAGACAACAGCCTTCTACATGGCAGACTTAGCTCATGGGCACAAAGAAATGTAATGCTCTCTTTCCCACAGAGTATATCTGGGAAGTATTGCAATCTATATTTTGAAATTAACAGCACATCCTTGGCCAAATATATTGGTTTAAACTGCATGTTAATAGTACTTGCTTTGGTGGCAAGTAAAGCTTTCAGTACTATACATCACAAATAACTTATTAGCAGCAAAAAGATACTTGTGGATCACTGCTTCTTCATTTAATCAGAGGATCAGACATGAAAGCAATTTGTCTTCCATGACTTTTTGTTCCTCCTGATAATAAGTACAATTTTTTGCAGAGACTATATGCCAGCAAAAATAGTCTATCCTACCAACCCTGAACATCCAAGAAGGGATGTTCTGTCACCTCTCAGCTTTCCCTGACATATCTGCAACCAGGCTAGAAAAGGGCTGAGCAATTGGCTGTACACCTGCTCTGAGGCCAGCTTTGAACCTGCACACTTCTTCAGAGAGGTCTCAGCTAACAGGAAGCTGGCAAACTTTGTCTCGGTTTTCAAGAAGAACAAGAAGGAGGAGCCTGGAAACTACAGGCCTGTCAGTCTCGCTAAAGCACCCAGTAAAGTTCTGGGGAAGATTTTACTGTGAGGTACTGAAAACACCCAAAAGACAGTGCAGTCGCTGGTCACAGCCAGCATGTCTCCATGAGAGGAAAGTCCTGCTTATCAAATCTGATTTCTTTTTATGACAAGGTAACCCATCTAGCTGACCAAGGGAAGCCAGTTGAAGTAATCTTTTTGGATTTCAGTAAAGCTTGGAATACCATCTCTCACAGTAACCTTCCAGACACAGCTGGTCCCAGCACACAGCTGGTCAAACACATTGTGGTGGGTGAACAACTGGCTTACGGTTTGGGCACAAAAGGTTGTAGTGAATGGGGTGACATCAGACTGGTGGGGTTCTGCAGGCCTTCATCCTCAGGCCTGTGCTCTTCGACATCCTCATAAATGTCTTGGACACAGGACTGGAAGGAATACTAACCAAGCTGGCAGACAATAAAAAACTGGGAGGAACTATTGACTTCCTTGAAATCTGGGAGGCCCTGCAGAGAGACCTTGACAAATCAGAGGGCTGGACCATCACCAGCTGTATAAAGTTCAACAAGGGAAAATGCCACATTCTGCACCTGGAAAGGGGCAGCCTTGGAGACTGGGGAATGAGATGCTGGAAAGCAGCACTGCAGGAAGGGACCTGGGAGTCCTGGTTGATGGCAAGTTGAACATGAGCCAGCAGTGCCCTGGCAGCCAGGAGGGCCAGCCCTGTCCTGGGGGGCATCAGGCACAGCATCACCAGCCAGGCAAGGGAGGGGATTGTCCTGCTCTGCTCTGCACTGGGGCAGCCTCACCTTGAGTCCCACGTGCAGTTTTGGGTGCCACAATGTAAAAAAGACATTAAGCTATTGGAGAGCATCCAAAGGAAGGCAATGAATATGGCAAAGGGCCTTGAGGGGAAGCCTGATGAGGAGCAGCTGAGGTCACTTGGTCTGTTCAGCCTGGACAAGACGAGACTGAGGTGAGACCTCATCACAGTTACAACTCCTCTTCCTCATGAGGGGAAGAGGAGTGGGAGACACTGATCTCTTCTCTGTGGAAACCACTGACAGGAACCAAGGGAATGGCCTCAAGTTATGTCAGGGGAGGTTGAGGTTGGACATTATCACAAGGATTTCATCCCAGAAGGTGGTTGAGCACTGGAAGAGGCTCCCCTGGGGGGGTGGTCATGACACCAAGCCTGAGAGAGTTAGAGAAGGGTTTGGACAATGCTCTCAGACACATGGTGTGACTCCTGGGGTTGGCGCTGTGCAGGGGCAGGAGTTGGATTCAGCGATGATTGTGTTTCCCTTCCGACTCAGCATATTGTGTGATGATGTGATTCTGCTACAAGAGTCAAAAGAATCAGTAGTGCGGATAATGACAGACATGAAAAGAACACTGCCTTGTTTTCTTTTTTTTTTTTTTATCTGACAGGAAATTTTTTATTCTCGTCAGCTGAAAATATTTGATCAAGGCAGATACAATTTCAGAACTTGAAATTCAGGTGTGGATGATTAGGAATAATTTTTTTAGATGTTCTAAATTCAAATTGGTTTTGAGATGATGTCTAGGCCCAAACATGCATTTTGTTACATGTAACAGATTCTCCTAATCTTCAAAGCAATTAATTGAGAATCTTTTAGCCCTAGCTATTACAAATATTACTCAGTCTGACAGGCAGGAAAATACATAGATACATAATTCTCTCTAGATGAATGCTTGCAAATGTGTAAGTTTTGACAGATGCTGGAAGAACAATCTAAATGTTGTTTGATCCTTTGGGAAAATCTAACAATGCCGTGGACTGTTAAAAACTCCACTGGGAGCAGTGAGTGGTGGAACCTTCAAACCCTGGGATACACATTTAGCAAAGGCCACTTGGTTAGTCAATACTAGAGAATCTGCCAATTGGGCTGGCCCTGCCCAATCAAAACTGAGAGGGACAGAGTTCCTCCCATACACACTAAAATAAGGCTGGGGAAAACAGTCTGGGCTATTCTGGCCTCAGGCAAAAGCAAATCCATCTGTGGGATTGCTTTCACTCAAGAGCCTGGGTGCACTTGGTGAATAATGCAGGAGTCTGCTGTGTACCTCTAGGGAATTTGATTCTGGGTAAGAAGAGCCCATGGATTGAGTTGTACATTGTTAATTGCTATATAGCATTGTGTATCATTACTTCTGTGATGACTAAGTGCCATGTCAAGAGCATTACAGTTAAAATAACCCAGATTAATGAAGAATGATTTGGACAAGTGCAGTGGTGATGAAATCAGAACTGACTTGCAACATCCAACTTGCAACAATCCAACACCACATACCATCTTCCCAGCACTGAAATTTTATGACTGATGAAGCCCAAGGTCATGGACTAAATAAACTCAACAAACTTTAGAGGGATAACACATAGACTAAGGGAAAAATATTGTGTGTACATATTAAAAGACTGGAAAGGTATTGATCATTAACTGGGATGTAGAGGAAGAATGGGACATGGGCATGATGTAAATGGTATAGAATAAGCGATGGATACTCTTCCAATTTCAGCTAGGATAGAGTTCTTTTCCTTCCGAGCAGCTGGTACAGTCTTGTGTTTTGGATTAGTAGGGAAATAATGTTGCTAAATTGTGTTTACACTGTGCTGACACCACTTTATTTCTTCATTCTTCCTTCAGCTGGAAAAACAAATATTTTAACTTTTTAAAAAACTTGTACAAATTTTAAAATTTCATATATAACATTAATTTACACCTCTTCAAATTGTTATAACATAAAATACTTAAAGTAAAATACCATCCTGCCCTAATAAATATTAATAAATGAAAATTTTGTGAAAAGATAATAAAAATATTGCATTGAAATTATTTTAATTAACTGAGCATTTTTTTAAAAATCAACCTTTCGTTATGAAAATTTAATTGGGAGATACATCCTTGTGAATATTAATGTATAACTTATTTTCTACTGCATCGTTGAGTATTTTTAAAATGTACATGATGTGCTATATTACAACCTTCTGTTCAGTTTGTGATCAAATACCTAATTCATGTTATAAAAAATGAGTTATAAGAGAGATTGCGAAGAATTAACAATGTGTAAAATACTGGCATTTTGAAAACACTAGGAAATTTATGGTTTCTAGTGCCATTTTTTCTGTCAAACAGAGGCTAATTTTAAACAATTTTTCTATGTAATGTTTGCCATAGATACACTACCCATGATGTAAATGAAAATCCATCTCTAATGAATTCTGTTGTAGTCCAACTAATAAAGTACGTAAGAATCTGGTTTCAGAGATTAACATTTTTTATATATGTGAATCAGAAAACATTGATATGCTAAATATCTTCATTTTTTAAACTAAAAAATTACTGCTTTCAAGAAAAAGAATAGTAGCACAGGTGAGCAATCAGGGCTGTAACATAAAGAAGAAATTAGAACTTCTTCTTCCCACTGTTCTATTGAGATATTCTTATTTGATCTGTGGGAGGAATATGAATTGGCAGGAGGAAATACAGACATTCCTTGTAGACTCAGTTGTGAGGTAGCAGGGTTGAGACATAGTGCCAGATGCAATGGTTTGGATTTTGTGTTTGCTTCTTATGCACAAAACCAAGAATTTTATCACACACGTAAGCATGCAGCAGCTGCTCTGGTAAATGATCACATTTCTATATAAAAACAATTCAAACAGCACAGTGGAAAAGAGTTGATATGTGGTTTGCATGGTAACTCCTTGTCTTACTGCACACTGCAGCAATGATCAAAATGTTTTTGTTCCTTTTGCACAGGAAGCATGATGGACAAAAGGCTGTTTTGTTGTAGTTTCAATATGCTATTTTTAATGTGAGTTTATGCTACCTTTTACTATTTTAGTTCTCTGATCAAGTAGCAGTGTAACACGTGTAGGCAAAGGAGCCTCATCCCAACTCCTCATCTTGTTCACTGGTCAATTTCCTCCTTTTTCTCATGATAACTCTCTTGTTTCTGTGCTTTTCTCATGCTTCTTATCCATTTGTTTGAGAGCATTTTTTGTGCAGGTTATCCAAATATCATGTTATATAAAGGAATGTAGGGTATGTCTGGTTTAGAAATCATTATCTAGCATTTTCTGTTCCCTACAGAACTGTTTGCACTGGCTCTTCACACAAAAATTCCATGTTCAAGGTTTCTGTATTGAGTTTCAAAGCACTACATGCTTTGAATCTTGACTGTTTGAAAGATCCTTGCTCCCTCTCTTGCAATTTCTTTTCTCCACTGAAAATCAGAATGTGAGGGCAAACATTTTCTGTCATCTGGGGAAAATAGAGAATTAGGCTAAAAAATTCAGAACCCAGCACAAAGAGCAGCCCTAACCTAGCCATCTTCAAAACAAAATGTGAAACCTGCATCTTTCAATTCAGATGCAACTCCTCATCTTTACACTTTTACTCCCACTGTATACCAGGTTCAGTATCTTCTTGCTAGTTTAAAAGTGGAGTTTTTGAACGTGGAAGTGGTGGTTTTTTATTTTTTTGGTGTGTTCTTTGTTTGGTTGGTTGGTTGGATTTTTTGTTTGTGTTTGGGGATTTTCCTTTGGTTGGTTTTGCTTTTTTGAAGGAGAGCTAGACAATTATGAAATCTGTGGTACTCGTAATAATAAGAATACTGGAAACAGTGCTTTTTGCAAGCTAAAAATTCATTAAAATGTTTTATGTGGAACCCTTCTAGAATGCAGTATTTGATGAATAAAGTAGTCAAGTGCACAAAGCAGCTTCTCTGGTAAAAGCTTCATCCTTAAATCAATGACAGGATTCCGTAGACACACGATACAAGTAGATTTTTCCTCTGGACATGCTGTTACAGGTTTTCCTATGCATTGTGGTTCTGAATTCTGCTGAAACTTCCTGATCAAATTCACTGACTGGTGATCAGAGCACTGTGAAGGATGGAGACACAAGGAAAGCTGACAGAAGGGATAAGCTATGTAAAATTTAAGATTAATTACATAATTTCATTTCATGAAGTATAATAGATAGTCTCTGCAAACTGGTCAAATTTCTGTTATACTCAGACTGGAAAAAAGTTCAGCTAAAATGTGGGCATTAGGTAGTCCTGTAATTATGTCAGTATGATGCAGATGATTTTTAAGTGAATTTTTCATGGATATATTCCCATAATCTTAGACTTAACAAGCATACTAAAATTGAGTATTCAAGAATATAGTAGCTTTCATAAGGGGATTAGAGATTTCAGAAAAGCTTTTTGTTATAGATAATACCATTGGTTTTCTCCTATTCAGAATCTGCTGCATTTGCCTAGAGTGAAACTGTCAGATATTAAAGCAATTATTTTTTTCTTATTCAGCAACATTGGCACTCCAAAGGCTATGAAACTTGAAGAAAAAGAAAGCAGTGGGGGAGAATGACAGAAAATCAAAATGCAGAAATGTAAGGAAACAGCTGTTATTACTGGCGGGAAGGTGTTAGTCTTCCACAAGACATGAAGTCTCAGAGGATGAAATGTGGAGAGCAAATGCACATACTGTTTAAATAAATGTGAAGATCTTGTCATACACTCTTTTAAAATATCATAATATTGTCCACATTCTACTTCTGGGACCTCAGTTCAACAATCATTCATTTAAAACATCCTTAATCAGCTTTTCTTAGGGTTCTGTGTTCAATACTACCTATCTTCAACTGTTCCTTACATTTTCCTTCTGATTCAATAGCTTTTTTCAAATAAAAATCATAGAATGGCTGGGATTGGAAGGGNATCACCCCAAGGCCTTCTCTTCTTTTAAATCCATGTAAGTTTATAAACTTTGCTTTCTTCAAGTGAAAGATACACTTTAAAAAAAGGCATGTGAAGGTAACTGTCACTTTATGAATGTTGAAAGATTTCATTCTTCTGTTGAAAGAAGCAAAAGCCTTAATTTGAAGATATAATGACTCTGACATNGGACCTTCCATTAGACGAGGCTGCTCAAAACCCCACACAAGATGTCCTTAAACATTCCCAGGGATGGGGCATCCAGATCTTCCCTGGACAAACTATTCTAATGCCTCACCACCCTCACAGTAAAGAATTTTATCCAATTTCTAATCTAATCCTACTCTCTATCAGTGTGAAGCCATTCCCCTTTGTCACTGTCCTGTCACTACACACCATTGTGAATAGTCTCTCTCTGTCATTCTTGGAGCTCTCTTCAGGTACTGGAAAGCCACAATAAGATCACCCCAAGGCCTTCTCTTCTTTTAAATCCATGTAAGTTTATAAACTTTGCTTTCTTCAAGTGAAAGATACACTTTAAAAAAAGGCATGTGAAGGTAACTGTCACTTTATGAATGTTGAAAGATTTCTTCTTCTGTTGAAAGAAGCAAAAGCCTTAATTTGAAGATATAATGACTCTGACATGATAATTGTTCTACATACAATACTTGATTGAGCTACATGTGGGTCAGAGGAGATCTCAAAACTTCAAACAATTATACTAGTACTAATTTCTGTTCCATATTATGCATTTATATCAGGTTGCCTATTCTAGTTGCTTACTAGGACATTTTAATCTTCTCTGTCATGAAGATTGATTTCCCCTTTCCTCATTTAAACAGTGTACTACTAAAATTTTGTTACTGTGATGTAGGGGTTGCAGTTGCTGTTCAAGATGACAATCAGGTCAATATCTCCATGGTAATGTGAGATAATTGAGTCTCTTCATAGCAGTATAGTTATGTGAGTCAATAGATTTAATGTTCAAACTGCTAGTCCATTGAGGGAGTATGCTTTTCATTGGCTTTTCTCCCCACCCCAAACACGGCAAGAGATTTACAGCTAGACATATATTTCAACTAATTAGTGTCTTTACAGAACCATGAGCACATGAAGGAATACATAAAGTGCTACACACAAAAACGTTTTAGAAGCAGTGGACCAAAACTGAACATAAGTAACAGTTTATTTATTATTTTAAATACCTCAAGATTCTCTCCTCTCAGATAACCAAAGTAAAATTTCCCAAAACTTTCCTTTGTTCTTATCTTTGAGAGACTTAAGAAAACATGTTGTGTTAAATTTAATGATTAATTATGGAAAATTTTAAATACCACACTAAAGAGAATATTAAACTGAGTAGAAGTTTTCTTTGTCATACACAGAAGTCCAAGCTACAGTTTCAAAAAATTGCATGCAAGAAAGAAGAACAGAAACAAACAAAAACAACTTAAAAAGATAAACTGACATTATCAAGGTTATTCTGAAGAACATAATTATACACTGGAACTGCTACAGCTTCAGGTGGGTAATATACAATCACATGGGTTATGGGAGAGGAAAAGTTATTCTAACAGAAAAAATTGAATTAAGTGATAAAGATGGCTCTAACTAGTGGTATTTTGCCAGCATGAACTAAGGAGCATTGCCAGTCTTTACAGATAGGCAATGACTGATACTACTAAAAGAAGAGGTTAGTTAGGAGTTTCCAAGGACCTGAAATGCAGATATATCAGTAATGATCAAGATAGATACTTAGCTCCCTAAATCCAACACACATTAGCATTCTAAAATGTATAAATTGTAGTAAACCCAAAATTCCAAAATTAATCCCTTGTTTTCAAAGAGGAGGGGAAAGGGAAATAATCACAGGTTGTCCTCCTGCTGTCTCAAACTGTCCTCCAGAGAAATAATCACTGGTGATTGTGCACACAGTGAGAAAATGTAGTCTTCACAGTTTTTCTGCTAGTATTCGCCACATTATTTACTTTATGTTCCCTTGTGTGCCAAGACAAGCACACAATTTTTTATTCCTGCAAAAGTTAAGCATTGCGTAACTGGAAAAAATAAAGCAAGACCAGTAACAGCATGCATTCTCTGGTCATACCACAATCATTAATCTTCTTCTTTCAGATAAAGTTTGGAAGCTGTGTTTATCCTGCTCGCTTGACATTGTTAGTGCAAGAAAAATAAATTTCATGGAATCATTCTTCACATTTTCACTTCCACTTTGAAATCTAGTGTAATAATATGTTTCATTAGTATCTTTCCTATGAAAAGTTTGGCGTCTGATTTCTCAGTCCCGGGATACAAAAAAAACCAACAACATGGTGGTGTAGAACAAATAACGATGAAATTAGCTTGAACAAAGAAAAGAAAGCCAAAAGAGACCTGTCGAATGA
>VZTN01020662.1:58489-119229 GCA_013400515.1 Erpornis zantholeuca
GATGAGAAATTTATAGAATTAGCATCAGATCAGAATTGCACTTCATCTTTGAATGAATATGTTCTCAGTTCTTTTGAAGGGTCATTCAGAAGGTTGTATTTATGATGAAACGAAAGACTAAAGAAATCTTGGTTTTGAGCTACTCTCAGGACTCCAGGAAACAAGTTTGATTAAAGACTCCGACACCAAAATCCCTCCAAATGAAGGTGCTCAAAGTAAGTATACTTACATATCTTCATTGAAGTGGAAAATAACAGTTTTTATGTTTTAAACTCAGTGTGCCCTAAGATAAGATGATTTCTTTTTTTTTAGATCCATCCATGATAAAGTTGCTCCACTCTCTATAGGTTTTGGCAAGTGTCTTAGTTTGTACTTGACATTGTGATGTTGGTGCTTACAAAGTCACTGACCTTCCCTGTCCCTGGAGCATTTATTTTCCCTGAAAACAGCCCATTAATCCCCACTAGTGTCCTCTCCTGCATTTTCAGGCTGAGCCAGAAGACAGCAGTTGGGGCAGGGGAAACAGGCAGTCTGTCTGCTACCTATGTCCTTTAAAAATATAGCAGACACTGCCCCGGGAGAATTAAATAAGTAAGTACAACCCCGGACACACTCATGCAGGTTTTTGTTAGGCCTTTGCAGCACTCATTAGACAGAATAATTAGTTTATTCAGAATCTCAATGTTCAGCAAGGGTATGCTGAGTAACTGTCTAACAGAAGGATACTGACTTCAAGGAAAATCATTGCTAACTAATGCAGAGGAATCTGAATTATCTCACTCAGTTAAACATCTCTGTAAAATATTTGTGGAGAGCAAGTTTTTTTTCAAGTATCTATAGTCATTGTAATCTGCATTTTAGTGCAATCTGTTGACTTAACCATTTTTTTTTCCACCTAATTCTTGAATATTTTTTTAAGCACCTGAGGCTCAATTATTCCATCTGTCCCAATATGTATATTTGTATAAAACAAATTTATACCTAAAGATCATATGATACCCCATATCATATCCTAGGTCAAATGTGATATTCCTCATCCCTATCTCAGCAAATAGGGATCAGTAAAACAAGGAAGTACCAGTTTATGAAAAAAGCCTGTCCTTCCACAAAGACATTTTGTTCAAAGTCATGACAATCACATTAAACGCATCATGGAAAATGGAATGAAGACCTCAAGACAGGTAAAATGCATTTCTTTCTCATAGGCCCCTAATGCTGATTCTATTCAAAATAAATTTTTAGACCTTTTAAATAGGATAGTTTATATATTGAAAGACATAATATTGGTGATATATATCGGGGATGTGGAACAAAGCTTCATACTGTAGGGAAGCAATAAAAAGAAGATTGCCACTGTCATTCACGGATATGCTTACATTAACTGGTGCTGGGCTGTCCTGTAAGAATTGAGACAGAGATTCACCCCATTTTCAATTTTTTATTCAAAAATAACCAAATAGTCTTGCTTCATCATCAGGAAAGTCTTGCTTCTACAAATATCTTCCTATGAATTGTGACTATAAACCCAAGGCAGGTGGTCCCACATGTACATAGGGAGATATCAAGGAATTCCGAGGCACCTGTGAGCTCCCTCTTCCCTTCCTGAAAATACCCTTCAGCCAGAACTGCCTATGAATTTCCTCTGCCACAGGAATTTTCCGAAAACATCCCTTTTATAATGAAATGAATTCTGTACAAATGCTCTCTGTAATTTCTAAGGATCATTACATTCCTTCAATGTAATAATAATGAAGCCATACCAAATATCCCTGAAATGCTTCTGGCTAGAAATAACACAGCATCAGATTTGAGGATAGGTAACAAGAGTAATACCAAAATATATAAGGCCTTAAAAGAAAGATGTCTCAGACCATTCACAAAACCTTATAATGTACCCATCCAATAACAGTCATATAGAAATTTCAACAGTAGTAATTCACTATATAGTCATTAAATGGGGGTGGGGGGGGGGTGCCTACTTTATTCCAAGGGAGTCATAAGATTTGCTCATCAGTGTATTCTGTCTGATTCTTCAAGATATGAATCTTTAGAATAAAATATCCTGCATATAATTGGAACCCATAGGAACATGCTCGTTTTAATTGCTATAGTCTTATCACTAAAAATAAGACCAGAGCAAATTTTAAAAAGGTTTCCTCTAATTTTAGTTAAATTATGATTTCAGAACTGGAATTGTGCACTCATAGATATCTGCAGATTTACTTCATTTTTACTTAAATAGGCTAGAAATATTATTTTCTGTTTTCATTAA
Source organism: Erpornis zantholeuca (assembly GCA_013400515.1). Lineage (NCBI taxonomy): Eukaryota > Metazoa > Chordata > Aves > Passeriformes > Timaliidae > Erpornis > Erpornis zantholeuca. The sequence goes on from VZTN01020662.1 coordinate 60,762, forward strand.
TCATACTTACTTGTGTGGCATATGTCATATACTTGGAAATTGAACTAGATTCCTGAATTGTTTCCTTAGTTCTAAGGTGGACACTGAAAGATTTGACATGACAATAAAATAAGGAAAATATAAAATGAGGAAACAGTTATTTGAGTGTAGTTTGATACTGATGCATCCGTAGGAAACCTGGGGGCTTATGTGTCTGCGTTATGTCTGTCTGAGAAATGCTATGTATGGAAGCTGTATTGAAATGGCACTGGAAGCAATACCTAAATAGTGGAATTTTTGCAGCACAAGCAGCAGTGTCTTTCTGTAGGTATTTAACCTCTGAGCAAGGCAAATATTCATTTCAAAGACAATCCGTGTACCTGACTGACAGAATATTCCCTCTTCCCCTTCCTTGCAAACCAGCTTCTGTCATTCATAGAAAAAGCATCAGCTGTAGCTGTAAAGTGTCATCATAGCTGAAACCCTGAATACTTGGGTGTCTGATTCCCAGTTAGCTGCTAGCTCCTTTTCATTCCTAACTTTAGCGATTCTCTAAATATTTGGCAGCCAAACCCAAGCACAAGCTCCTCTTTTAGCTGCCCTTCGGAAATTCTTTTCCTTCCCCAACTGTCCTTTTTTGCTGATGCTCAGTCCTAAAACTTACCAAACTCCTACTCAGACCAGCAGTCTATTTATATAGTGTGAGGGGAATGGACACTTCATCTTTGACATAATACAATCAGAATCTGGTTTTTGTCTGTTATCCAGCTTTTCCCTTATTATTCATAATACTGCATGTGGTTTTCATTGCTGTTAACAGGAAACACTGTTCGGACTACAGCGTTTTCACAGTGATTCCTGCATTTCTTTCCTAAGTAATGGCAGCAAACAACCTGTTGAACATTGGAAATTTTTTATCCATGTACTTCAAAGTGTAGTCAGGAAAACTGAATTCCACCTATTATTTGGTATAGCCAGTCACCTGGTATCATGGTACCTTTCTATAACATTTTATTTCAGCTTTTAATTTCGTATCACTTATGAATATACTCAACTTTGCGATATCTTTTGCTACACACAGCTACCCTACATCTCTTGTGGAAAGGTATTCTTAACATTTCTCACCTGTCTTTCATTATCTTATTAATCCATGAGAAGACATACCCTCCTAAGTAAAAGAGGTTGACATGGTATAAGAGGCACATGTAAGGGTCCTTGAGTAAAATTACCTGAAAAAGTAATTTATCTAATTTTAAACAATCTTATCAATATCTAATTGACTTCCAATGACAATGGCAGTTTTGAGATTCACAGTTTGCTGACTCTTCCCAAATACATGATTACATATTGGGTCAAACAGCTGTATTCTTTATCGATGCTTCTATCTTTTTATCCTGTGTAGCAATCAATCAGTTCTGGCCAGTATATCTACTCTAACTGGTTTAAAATATTAGTAATTTTCTTCTAAAATCTTCTTCTTAAATTCATATTTTATATCTTTCAGTACAGGTTTCCTTCTTTTCCAGGATAATTGGCTTGTTACCCGTTTATACAGAAATTCAAAGGTGTAATAATGGCAAATGTTATGCCAGAATCAGAAGCCAGATTAGCATTTACAGTATCAAAATTGATTCAAATATGAATGAAACGTCCACAATGTACAAGTATACTATCTTTTAAAACACATGGTATTAAAAAATGTTGTATGGAAAGTTTCTAAATCAAGCATTCAGAAGTTCAGAAATGTTAATTTATTCTGCCCGGACATTTTCCTGTATTATTTATTACCTGATATAATAGTTTATGACAGTTTGTGACAGTTTGTGTTTGTTTGTGCTTTTTTCAAGGCTCCTGTCGTGTTCTGTCTTGTTCCATTTTTCCTGTCTTCCACATTCCCTGACCATTGCAAAGTCTTATTTGAAGTATTTAACTGAACACAAAAAGCATAAAATAACTGCTAAATATTTTCATAATGTTATTATTATACCATGAGAATTCTTCATTTACAATACATCTATTTTCACATAAAAATATAAAGTTATATTATTAACCTTTTCTGTTCCTTGAATGATGCATAGGGTGAAAAACTTTTTTAAAACTCCTCAGAAGCAAGAAGAAATCCAAAGAAAACAAGAGTAAATTATTCAATGGTAACAGAAATCTGAGGGTAAGTTATCTGAAAGGAAAACATGAAGCACTCAGTATGCCTTTTTTTTCATTTTATTTTATTTTGAAAAAGACTAATTACATTATTAAAACTTAACATTATCAACACAGCTGAAAGACTTCTTCCTCTGATGACCAGATGAAGTTTTTCATTGCCTGGATAATGGATGGATGGTGTTTTCTCAACGAATTACTGACTCCAGCCTTTTCTTTTTTCTTCTTTGAAGAAAATTAATAAACAAACAGAAGCAAAATAGCATAGAAGAATGGATTTGCCTTCTAAACATTCAAGAAATGGGTTTACGCTCATCTACATCAGTGATGAACACTCAGCTCAAAGGAGTTCATCTTAAGAAATAGCTGGTTGTTAATGTTTGTACCACTCAAAAACTAGTTCTCTGGAATTACTCTAAATTCTTTTGAATTTCTTAACAGCAAAGAATCAGCAAGTGAAACATAAAAAATTCCAAAGAAAATTATGGACTCCATTTTACCTCTACTTTAGAAATACGTAAATTTCAGGAGAGATACTTTCATTGTATGTCATAAACACGTGTCTCAGAGAAAAAAAATAAATTTGGACCATGGGTCATAATGAGACAGTACAAGACTGGAAAGGTCTGTGCAAAGGCTGGAACAAAAGGGCAGGACCAAAATCCTTCCAAAGAATGGCTTTTACTTTAAAATCTTGTAAAATCAAGTACTCTGTTTTGGGAAACTGTGACAAAAACCTTGTCTCTGGAAAAATATGCTTCATCCATTGGTTAAAAGAAATATATTCAGAAGTGTCGTCTATTAAATCAGTCTCTATCTGTGACTGAATCTAAATCACAGACATCTAGAAAAGATGATTGACACAACTGAAAGAAATAAATGAGAAAGAACATAAGACACAGTATTAAAAGAATGGTGTGTAGACTCTTTACATAACATCATTTTCTCTGATCAGCTGGAAGCCATGAAAATTGCTAAAAATTACTTCATAAATCCATGAGACTGTCTCACAGCCATTATCATTTAAGCTTTAGAGCCAACAAGAAGTAAGCCCAGAAGAAGACAAATATTTACAGGAGAAGGAGAAAAGGACACAAGGCACTATAAACCAGGCAGCTTAACAAAATTAACTACTGGAAAACTACTATAGAATAAAACTTGATGTTTTGGGAAGAAATAGGTGCATTATATTTCAAATACAAGAAAGATTTCTATCTTACGAGAATCTCTCAAGGACATTAGGGTGATACATTTTGATGAAAATACCTTTATTGTGGGAACAAAATTAAGTATGGAAACACTCAAAACTCAGAAAATAATATTTCCTAACTTGTATGGTTTTATCAGGCAAGGTTCTGCCAGAATACATCTTGTAACCTCTGGCATTCAATGTACTAATGAAAAGGAGATAGGAGCAGAAAATATTTACGTTTGTAGACAGAAATTCCTAAATTTGAAAGAAAGGATCAAAAGGGAACACTGTTTGTTTAAAACAAGATGCAACTATATGTAGATAAGAGCAAATAATCATTAATTACCAATAATGTGAAGTAGATGGCTAGGTGTTTTAAAAAAGAGGATCAGAGTTTGAAATTAATTACTCAAACTCAACATGAATCAAGATATAGAACTAAATTACCATCCATAAAATAGTGTTATAGAACAAGTTGTCTGAACAATTGTCTTTCAAGACATTTATGTAAAGGTCAAAGGACAATCAATTGTCTATGTTAAGGTCTATTCCAAAGTTTTTAATCTTTAATTATCCCCATTTTAATGATGAAAGTTTAAAAAACAGGCTTCCCTGAGAAGGAGTGGGGGAGTCATTGGAATGTCAGATGAAAATCCCACTGCCTTAGAGAAACTTTAAAGGATCATCCTCAGAGGAGCATTGGTCAGCTAAATAATCTGTGGAAATTTATCGTCTTCTCCCTAAGTTAATGATGCACCTTAGTTTCAACAAAGGTTTTCAGACTGCTTCATGTAAAAAGGAACTAATTTTCAAAATTCTACTATATAAAGATTTATATAAAGATAAAATAAGAATATTTTCATAGCTGTAGCAATAGGGAACAAAGCGACACGGACCCCCTTATGCATCCAAAGGAGATCCCTTTATTGCCGAAATGTCAGCCTTTTTATACCTCTCATTTCTACCTGTTCTAACAGAAACCCAACCAAGACTTAACAGAATTTAATAGTAAAAATGCATCCATTGGCCCACGGGATAGCCCAGCCGCTGTCCATGCATCCCTCCAGCCAATCATCTCTCTGTCTATGCCCTGTCCACGCGTCCCTCCAGCCAATCATCTCTCTGTCCACATGCTGTCTACATGTCCCTCCAGCCAATCATCTCTCTGTCCACGCACTGTCCACGCGTCCCTCCAGCCAATCATCTCTCTGTCCACACGCTGTCCATGCGTCCCTCCAGCCAATCATCTCTCTGTCCACACGCTGTCCACGAGTCCCTCCAGCCAATCATCTCTCTGTCCACACTCTGTCCACACGTCCCTCCAGCCAATCACAATCTCACTTTCAACTGTCACTCACCCCTCAGCCGACTTCCAACCCTCCAGCCCTCAGCTGTGCTTTTCCCATGGGGCCTACTGGTGAGCACAAGCCTTGAACACATAACTATAAACCTAACCCTAGCACCAGAAAAAAAACATACCACAAAGACATATTCCAGAGAGAATCAGTTTCCCATTTTCCAGTTTGCAGAAGGACTTATTTCCCTAGATACTAAAGTTCAGCAAAAATCTAACTTATCACATGCAAGGTGTTTTTTTCTAGGGGAAAAATATATGTAACCGAAATGGTTAGATATTGTCTTGACCACTTCTTGTAAACATGCCATTTTGGGAGCTATCACCTTGCTCCATTTGCATAATGCTGAGATCACCAGATTAATCCCTGAAGTAAGAATGAGAAAACTCAATAATATTTGGTGTCCAAGACTTGCAGACTGGAGGAATAAGAGAAAGAAAATTAAATGTCAATATTTGTTCATGAAATCATTATGAGAAATTTATGTGGTATGCTTTCACAGTGCCTGCTAGCTATTAAAAAGCCTTTTAATCAGATTCAAATGGAGCATATTAAATAATTTCTAATGCTTTTTCAAAATACTTCTCTATGCTTCACTCAAGAGTTAAATAAAATAAAGGAAGATGTATGCAATAGTCTCTGTGGTTCATTTGCCCTGCTATTCTGTCTGTGAGTAATTTGAATAACAAAAAGGAATTGAAAAGATCATTTAAACAATACCTAATTTTATTTCATTGTTATTTTCGCTCTAATTTTATGTAACAAAATAGATTTTCCTGGGTAAATTTGCTAACCCCAGACATGATTCCTGAAGTATTTATTTCTCTAAGCAAACCACAGAAATATTTTTGAACATTCTTTCACAGTATTGAAGTTTCTAAAGACAGAACTCAGTAGTACCTAATTGTATGTTTCAGATAATAATATTTTATAAACATCTATCTCCATCTTATAGGAGTTAAAACCTAAATATCTTGAAAGAACTGAGGTAGGTATGTTATTGTGGGAGACAAAATGATACTAATGAATTATCTTTTGATCTATTTAATGCAATATGGTGTTGATTTTTGTTTTGTTTTCAGAATCAAGACTATTAGTTTTAATCATTGTATATTATTATATATTACATATAGTGTTATATATTATATAATTATTTATTATTTAGTTATTTACATAGTGAATGTTTTCATTGATTTTTTTTTCACTATCCAAAATAAGCTTTCTATATCTGTTACAAAAAGTTATTTTTAACAATTATATGGCTTTTTCAATTCATACTGAATTATTAGGCTTCCTTTCACTGAACGAAAAGGGAGACTACATAGATTATGCCAGTAGATAGATTATGCCAGTTCCTAAATTTATTATATTTATGATTCTTTCAGTTCCCAAGACTTTTTTTTAAAAATTAGAACAGTTAAGAGTCACAGACACAATTTTTTCTCTCCAAATTGGGAAAATTCTTTCCTGTATATAAAAAAAACCAAAACTATTCCTAGTTGTTGTCAAAATAAACAGAAGGGATTTCCTTATACCTCTTCTTCTGATGTTTTATAAAATCTGAATTGCTACTGATAATACTAATATTTGCAAACTTTGTCCATACCGAAGCTTAATAAAATGTTTCTAAAATGGACAAGACAAAGGTGTTAATTTTTCAAAGCCAATCAACCATGTGGACCAAAAAAAATGTTTGCTCCTTCTTATGTTTCACAAATCTTTGAGGTTGCTGGACCATGAAATGGCACACTTTGTGCTTCTTTGGGAAATCTTTCTTTTCACAAAGAAGGTGACTTCCTAGAGCAGTAATGACCGTGCTGCCACGGTGCAATGAGAATTAGCAGCTATGAAAGAGATCTAAAGGTAAAGTGGTTCAAAATTAATTACACAGTTCATTCAAACCATCCTAAATCATCTTCTAGATTTCTACAATGAAGTGCAATTTTCAGCATTGTTTCTCTCCAGCCTCTCAAATACCAGGCATAATTTACAATCTGCTCACTCCATTTCTAGTTCTTCAAACTCTTGTTATAAATGGTGAAATTATTTTCTGAAGATTTTCCTATCTGGCCTTTTATTATATACACTATGGTGTGTCAATCCAAACTGCACCTGATGAGAGGTCAGGTTAGCCTTGACCATGAGTCCCATGTTGTACCCCTGAACTTTGGGAAACACGAAAAAATGTCAGGAAAGGCAAAGAGTAAGAAAAATAAGGAAAAGTGGTCTTTTTAATCTACTGAAAACACTGAAAGATTTTAAAAGAAAATATACATACTTTAGTTAGGAGTTAGGAAGCAGGCAATTTGGAGTTTCCAGTAGAGTCTGAGACTGAATTTACATCATACTTTATCTTGTTTTTAAAGGTGATTTTGACCATAAAGCTTATAAATACACTGTTGTTTCTCAACTCAGAGGGTACCCTGAGCCACTGGAAAGTGCATAGCAATTTCTGGTGCAAACATTCCTATAATTTCTAAATTCTGAATTTCTGATTTCTGGTCACAATATGAAATTAAATAATCTTGAAAAAAAGGGGGGGAAATAATTTCTTCTATGTACTAAGCCTTTATGAAAGACATTCCTACTGTTTTTCATCAGTGATAAGCATATCCTACCTGTCAAAACAGCACCTAAATGTTTTATTATTTGTTAATATCCTGTGAATCAAGAATAGCAGTGTTTCAGATTATAGCTGTTACCGTGGGATACCCGTGGTTATTTAGAAATACTCTAACTAAAGAAGTTGGCATAGCTGATTCTTTATACATCTCTAAACACATATATATACAGAGAAAATTAAAGACTCCTCTTTCATTTAATATCTACAGAGACTCTTCTTTCTTTTTTCTTTTTTTTTTAACATGTGTGTTGTCTTTTTGAATTTTAAAGCAGTAACTAAAAATGTTGCGTGGTAGTTATAAAGAATATTTTGATTTCAAGCAACTCAAGTCCTAAAGAGAATTCTGATGAGAAATATACATTTGTATTTTTATTTTATCACTCAAGAACTCAAGCAAATATTGCTGTGGTCTACATAGCGGAGACAACTTACATGCATGGGGTAGAGCAATACTTCACACAGATATATTAAAATTAAGTGTAAGTTGTGAATTTTAGAAGAATAGCAACAGAGTAACATGAGAAACATGGAACATCATAGGAGAGTCTTGGAGGTTCACACTTCAATCATTCCTAATAGATAGCAGTCACCAAGATGATTTGGGGCTGCAATATGGGACATGAAAATATTGATTAGGAGAACTGGGTTTGTTCAGCCCAAAGAAGGAAAGGCTAAAGGAGGATCTTACCGCTGTCCTCAACTTCAGTGTATGGCTGAAGAGAAGTTGGAATTAGCATTTTCTTAGCAATACACAATTTTGTCCTTGGTAAAAGAAGGACAATGGGTAAAACTCCAGTGCCTGGTGTTCCAGTTGGATGTCCAAAAAAAGTAATTGAAAATGTCTGTCAAACACCAGAACAGTTTTTTCAGAGAGATCTTATGAAACCTGAGCCACCTGACTAAAAAACCATAACCAGCATCAGTGTCAACCTTATTCTGAGCAGTGGGTCTGACTAGATGATTTAGGCAGATATCTCCCAATTTCATCTACTCTCTAATTCTAGTCTATAATACATGTCTTTTTCCACTTCCTGCATTCCTTACTCAAATCTCCTGAATAATACATCTCTTCCACATCTTTCTGCTTTCTTACAGAAACCCCAGAAATGAAACCACAGCCCTAACTATGTCAAAATGGCCAAATGCCTTGGTTTGACACAATTTAAAGAAGAACACTCTGGAATGAATTGCCTCTCTTCATAGGTTCAACCAATCCCTTTCCACCAATAAGGAATGAATACAAGTAGATGTAAGTGAAAAAGTAACACATTGCTAGCAAGTGAAACAGCAACAGTCAAGAAATAACCACCAACTGCTGAGTTTGCCCCAAGGCAGTCTCTCTGAGATGAAAAAAAAAGAGAACAAAACAAAACAAAAGAGAACCCAAAAGGTCTCTGCCCACACTGCCTTGACTCTATAGCAAGAAACCAAGACCCAAACTAAGTGGTCAGAGAGAGCTCTGCCTAAGGCAAAGACGAAAAAATATGTGAGGTAAAATTCATGCAGCAAAAGAGCTCAAGCTAAGTGCCAGAGCAGACTTAAAAAAGGGCCGTGATACCATCCCAAACATTGCCATTCTGTTTCCTGCTGCACTGCAGGTCTTTAAAGACACAGTAGCACAGATGTATTTGGAATACAATGACTTTTTGGTTACCCCAGCACACCAAAGTAGTACAAAATAGTAAACCTGTGATGCCTGTACCTGAGAGGCTGATCAGGAACAGTTGTGATTACAGACTACAAGTAGCAGCAATCCAATGCATTTTTCAGATTTAGCTTGATATGTGTTCTGACACCCCACACAAGGTGAATTACCTGCAGTATTTCACAGGCTGTAATATGCATGCAAAATGTATATGTAACTTAATGTTATTCCCAGGCTGTATTAGTATCTTCCCTGGGAACAGGATGAAAGAATGACAAAAAGCTATAAAATGTTTCTGATTTTAATTGTACAGGAGTAGCAAATCAATTACACATACAGAAACATAGTTTGAATGTTGAAGTTTGAAACAAATATGAAGTTTGAAACAAATTTGAGGATGCGCTTCAGAACTGATAAGCATAATTTCTCATACCGATTTTAATATTATGGTTCACACAATACGTTAGAATCTATAGTTATATGCATACTTTGTACACTATTCTATAACCATATATAAATATTTATAGCAAAGACTATCTTCCATAAAAAATCATCACAACAGTGGAATTTAGAAATATTTTTGTTAAAAGGTTAGCTTTGCACTTACTGATTGAATCAAATGTTATTTGTCTTTTTAAAATATAATATGTATGTTCTGAGATTGGTTTAACATATCAGGTTATATTAATGTAAGATTACTTGAGAAGTTGTGCATTTTCTAACCTCCCATGTGGAAAATTTTATGCAAATTATTTGTAAATGTGAAAGCCTCAGGAGCAGGGCTGCATTAGCAGATCGTATTGCAAAGGTATCCTCAATAATTTACAAACCAACGAAGGCTGAATTGGATAGTTGTTTCTGGCGTAATAACTTCTAAAATAAATGCAGAGAGCACCATCTTCTGGAGTCAATGAAGCATTGACACTCTTTACAGTCAAAGCAGAGCATTCAGTTTCACTTAAATAACTGTTTATATATGCAACAAGCTTAGCAAATTGTTGTGTGAGCAAAGTAACTAATGGAGCATGATTTCAGAGTCCTGCACTGTGTCTCCCAGCACATATTCTTCCTGTCCTTGCCAGCTTCCTCTGCGTCACTAATGCCCACCTTTCTCTGCAGCATGACACACATCTCTCTTCACTGAAGATCCTTCAAAGAAGGATTTCTTTTCACTGGACAATTGCTACTCACACTCTAGTTAGTTCAGAGCTACGTGCGTAGTCAACATGTGCTGTTTGGCAAACTTTTGTCTGTTTCTTGGAGCAGCTAAAGGACTGAAAATTTTGCTGGAACAGAAACATTTGTCCAACAGATTGAAAAGCTGCTGGGAGTTTTACAAGAAATTCAGGCTGATGGAGTTGTATCATATTATTAGTCCAAAACTAGTTGGCATAAAGCAGGTAAACACTACCCAATTAAAAAAGAAAGCTGATAACACCAATTAGCAGTTTTGCAGAAAAGGGTCTGGGGTCCTGGGAAAGAAGCTGACCATGGGCCAGCAATGTGTCCATGCAGCAAAAGCTGCCAAGAGCATCCTGGACTACTGCAGGAGCATTGGTGCCAGCAGGTCAGTGGAGGTGATTACGCCACTCTGCTTAGCCCTGGTAAGACACATTTGCAGTGCTATGTCTAGATCTGGGCTCCCTTGCTCTGAACACAGGGTTTTGGCTAGTGTACATCAGGGACAGAGTTACATTTCTTCATAGCAGCCTATAGAGTGCTAAGTTGAGATTTGGGGTCAATGCAGTGCTGATAAGACACCTGTGTTTTAGCTGTAGCTGAGCACTGCTCTCAGTAATGATGTTTTCTCTGTTTCTCACACCATCCTCTCCCTTCCCTCAGTGGGTGGTCTCAGGGTGAGCAACAAGTTAAAAGGGAACACAGCCAGGACATCAGACGAACAGACCAAAAGGATATTCCATACAATATAACTTCTCGTTCAGCAGTACAGCTGTGGGGATGGGGGTACTTTTTTAAAGGGAGCCATTACTTAGAGACTGACTGGGCATCAGTATGCCAGTGAGAGTTGGTGAGTGATTGCCTTTGAACTTTTGAGGTTTTTTTTCCTTAACCTGTTAAACTATCTTCATCTCAACCTACAAATTTTCTCCTTTTTGCCTTTTCAATTATTTGTTTCATCAGGCTGGGGTTAAAAGAATGAGAAGAGGAATGTGGGCTTAGCTGCCAGCCAGGGTCCACTCCCACAAGTAGGTAATCCTTAGAGGGGCTTTCTGGTGCCTCAGTTATTCTCGTTTCTAAAATATCCACACATGGAGCTGACTTTCCACAGGATTAGTGTCTACAGTACTGTATTGATTTTTGATCTTGAAAAAAACATTTAAAAGTGAAAATTGGTACTCCATGCATGTTTTTTATCTTCTCCACCTTGTTATAGATCTACAAATTAATGACAAAGCAAAGGTGAATATTAATCCTTTGCACCAATGTTTGAAGACTCCGTATGAAGAATCTCTTGCTTAATATGTCTGTCTAAGCCTTACATTGTTTTGTCTTCAACTCCACCCTAGCAACAGCTCACAAAGTGCAGGGTTTTCCAGCACAACACTCAGGTACACAAGCACATAAATTCTCCATTTCTGTCTAAAATTCTCAAGTTTTAAAAGTAGGAACAGATTTTTCAAGCTAAAGTAGATTTAACCTTGCAAAACAAGTCAATTCTTGGACAACTGTTTTCCTGCATAATTTTCTTCACATTCTATCATATAGCATAGTTGCTTTTAACTGGATGACAGTATTATCACAGTGTTATTACTATGTCTTCTTGCTCTGTTGAGCTATGAACATGCAATTGGCTACAAGGTAGTTTCAGATTTATCTTCTCCATTAGAGGTCAGCAGAAGACCATTTATCTATACAGGATCTGAATGGTTGCCATTTCCTCTTGAAATTCTAGGTCATTAAGCCATTAAACCAGTCACGAGAAAAATGAATCTGATATTATGGGTCAGAAAAAGCAAAGTCTAAAAGTTCACAATAGCTATTTCCTGTTCCATTTGGAATAATTCCTTTGTAGAATCACTGTAGACAAATTGAGATCACTTTAAAAATGTGGAATGTTAATAATTATGCCATGAAAATGAATGGCAACATGAACAGAGAGATTCATGTAGAGTAGACATGCCTATAAGATCCTTATTATGCAGACAAACTGCAATGAAAACCTCACAGTTTTGTTCTCTACTCACATTTTCAGTACCACTGAAAAGTCACCTTTACCTAAGAGACCACCTAGAAGATTCCTCTTCCAGTTTTTTAGGTATTCTTGTATAAAGAGAGCATTTCACCTCATTTTCCACAGAAGAATTTCTATAATGCCAAGTCTTCTCCAAGTCTGAAGTTTGTAATGACCTTCAGACCGTCACTAAGAAACCTTCAAAGGTGTCCAATAAGCAAACATTTAGGATTATGAATGATTTTTTAATTTAGCTGTTGTGATAGGAACTGTAGTATGTTTTTACTCCTGAATTTAAGCTTAGTCACTGTTTTGATTAGAACTGAGGAATACTTCCAGAATTATTCTGACAAGAATTTGTGAAGGAATGATGCACTCATATACATCAAGTCGTTATAACTACTGAGTTGTTTACTCACAGTAAACTGTTCTCCAAAGGCCACATTATCCTGAATTCATCTACAATCAAGACTGAAAAAAGTTCAGAGTAATGAGTTCAGGAATGCACACAGGGAAGCAGTTCTTAAAACACAAAACCCACTCCCTAACTTTATCTGAAAAATATGTCATTTGAGAAAAAAGCCACCATACTGAAAAAGAAAAAATAAACTGAATTATGAGGATATAGACACAAAAATTCCCCTTGCTGCAATTTTAAATTTTGTTCTTTACTTACCTCATGGATTTTTTCATCAAAAGTAGGTTTATATATAAACAGATGTCCAACATGAAATTTTCACAGTAGAGTTTATTTTTGAAGAATATTAAGCAGATGTTCTGCAGTAAAAATAATCTAGAATGGAATTTCCCAGTCTGAGAAAAAGAATTCTTTTGAGGATTACTGCTTCAAGAGGTTGAAGCCGTAATTACTAGGAAAAAGAGTAATATCCAGGCAATTCCCCAAAAGATTCATCATTTCTAGAAAATAAATTTCAAAGTAATTTGCCTTTCCTCCTGTCTTGCAGTGACTTTATGGTGTATCCCCTATCATCTGCCCTATGCCCAGGAAATTAATCTTGTGCCTTTCTGTGCCTTTAAACTGAGCCTGAGAGGGGAGAGAAAGAACAAAACATCCAGAGGAACTTTTTCAAAGCAGTTCTGTGCTTCAAGGTCACTGCTCCTCTCTGTTGTTCTGCTGCTGTGGGGAGTGATAGCTGCTGTGGCAGAGAGGGGAGGAAGCACCTTCCTTGCTTTCCAGCCAGCTCTCAGCTCTGTTTGTTAGAAGGAAGAGAGGTGGAGTTTTTCCTGAGACTTTGGTTTCTTCTTCTCTTCTGAACTGGTTCAGAACACCAGAACATCGAAACCTCACTGGGAGGCCTTCCACCAGCCTGCAAGGGGGTTCCCCACACCGATCCAGCTCTGGGGAGGAGAGAGAGACCACACCCAGAAGGACTTTAAAACTCTTCCAGGTTTCTCTCCACAGCGAGAGATTTTATTATTTAGCAGTATTATACTTTTCTTGTGTGTTTGTTAAATAAATAGGGGTTTTTTTCTCTTCACTTTCCTCCGAGGAAATATTTCTTTTCCCGAACCTGGCGGGGGAGGGGTAACTACAACCTGCTTTCTATCAGAGGATATTCTCCTCTGAATTTGTCTCAAACCAGGACACCTCCTTTATTACATTCTAATAAAAAAGTCATCATCTTCACATGAAATGTTGCATACCAGCTTTTAGTGAGTTATTTCTTCTCTTGCTTAAAGACAGTAGACATCTTCCCTCTGTCTATTCATGCATAAAAACATATTGTATAAATAAAGATGAGAAATTGATAAAAATAACTGATCACTAAATTTTTGATAAAATTGCAGTTTCCATGATAACTATAACCTCTTCCCAGCTCTATTTTCAACACTGGCCAATATGTAAAAAAATGGAAAGACAAAAAAAAAACTTCCCACAGAAAGCAACTGTTGTTGTATATGCAAAACCAAAGAGAAACAAGATACAGACCTTCACAGATTGAAAATATGACTTATCATAGAACTGCAGGACCAAAAAAAAAAAAAGTAACTGTATGTAGTAACTCTATGTTGCTCTATGTTGTGGGAAAGTGCAACTGCCATTCCTTGTTTCAGAGTACTGAAAGCAGTTCCCTTCCTTCAACAGGACACTCAAAGGCATATTCACAGGTTTTCAGAATGCCCTATTGTACTTTTTAGACAGAAAAACATGAAAACATTCTAAACTGTAGAATCTCTGAAATAATCTAATAGGAAATATTTTTTCTCTTCCTCTAAACGTTGTCACACTTCAAGAGAGGACACGCATGTGGAACAGTGGACAAGTTTCATCAGATCTTTACATGATTAAAGTGATGGGACTCAGGAGCCTGAAAAAGATCCATGTCACTTGTTTTTGTATAATGAGAACAGAAAACACTTTCAAACTCAAAAGGGAGATTTCATAAGAATATAAACCAGAATACTCAGCTATTTAGTTAAACCTAAAGCAACTAGACTAGATACTGGTACACTCAGAATCTTGTAGCTGACAAAAAGAGCAAACACCATATATATGTGAGACAAGCACGAACCATCATCAGCCTAAGAAAAGCATCAGTAAATTAACAAGACCACAGCAGTTATGGCTGGCCCAGTAACACTAATATTCACAGTCCAGCTGCTACAGTAAATCCTCATTGATAATATCCCCCAAAACACCATGACCTCGTTTTGTTGGTACTGAGATCACCTTTGCAATGCCCTTCTGGATCCTCTGATGAGCAGCTTCAGTCTTCCTCAAACAACGGCCCTTGGGGGGGAAAGGAGAGGAGATCACACTCAAAGTCTTTGTCAGAAGAGGTTTGTGCTTAGGGTTTCTTCCTCCTGTTGTCTGGAAGTATGTCAGTGATTTCTTCATCCTCAGCCTTGGGCTTGTTTGGGTTTATATCTGCACTTCTCCTCAGCACAGCCCACACTGCTACTGGTACTGTGCAGACCCAGCTGACACAGGGGAGGTGAGTCCCTCACTCCCCACATCTGGGGGCCAGCACCACCAGGACCAGGACCAGACTGGCCCCACAGGTCCCAGGGCACCACAGGCTAATGACAAACTCATATGCATGCAGATCTCACACTGCCACTCTGCTCTTGAGGGAAACCATTACAACCACAGACAGGCCGAGTGGTGCCTTACCTTGATGTGACCCCTGCTCTCATACACTGGATCTTACTATTACAGGTTCCTGAGGGCGTCTCATACCATGTTTTGCTTTAGTCTACTTCTGCCAGTTAGTGTGAGTGTTTAGCATTTCGATCTCTTCTGAAAACTTCAGAGAAAGTAATCCTGAGGATTCAACTTTAGAGCAGAATGGATGCCTGTTGCAAAGGAAATACAACTGAACCATAAAATAGAGATGTCCCGAGGAAAAACAAACAAACAAACAAAACCACACAACAAAACATACAGAGAGACTTGCACAAAGATATTAGATTGTCACATTTTCACTCTTTCTCAGGGAAAAGGTAGGGTTTTTACAGACTCACAGACAAACACATCAATTGATCAAGTAACTTTTGGCTGCAAAAGGGAAAGCCTATGTTCACTTGCTGTCTTCTTGTTATGAATGGATGATGTAGGTTTAAATCAGCTCTTGCCTTTTGCCCAGGCCTCTGGCAGCACATAGTAGCTGTGTGGAGGTGGCCAGCACCCCAAAATCCACTCTGATTTACAAGTTCTTTATGAAATGGATTATTTACTAATAGACACAAAACTAACAGACATAAGACTTAAAACAGGTGATTAATACACAGGGATAAGACAAAAAGGGCAATACCAGTATATACACGTGGAGTTAAAGGTACCATAAAATTACAGCTAGATAAGAAATAGTACAACTTAGGATCCAATGTTTCTTACCATCAATTCCTCAGGGGGGTAGGCATTGAAATCCTTTCTCTCAATCCCTGGGAAATTAACTTGAAGTTGCATCCAGGTCCAAGGAGAAATCTCCTCACACGTCCTTGAGGAGGGTGTAAGGGACCTCTCCTCTGGGATAATTTGTGTGGGCTTTTATAGACATAAAAAATGTGTCTCTTGGTCAGTATGTTTCCTTTATCTCTTCCCACATCTGTCCTCATACCAAGATGTGTACTGGGTCTTCATCCCAGTCTTCCAGAGCCATGAGGTGACTTTATTTACAACATAAATATATATTCTGAGAAAAATAATTGCAACTAACAGAAAAACATAGGAAAAACTGAAGGCTAAATTTTAGCCTGATTAATGCAGACTGAAATCCATGGTGGAAAGCATCATGTGTTTCATGAGGCAAATATGAGGCAGTAATTGCTGTGTTTGTGAAATAGTAGGTGAAAGAGAATTGCTTTTTATATCCATTTCATTTATTTTGTGAAACATGTGAAATATTTGTTTAGTATTGTTCTATGGTAGATTACATTCTATCATCCTCCCATATTTCTAGTCTTAGTCTGATTCAGATATATTTTCCTTGAATGCTGCTAAAATAATTGTAATAGAAAGAAATAAGGAAAGAAACAACTCCCTCCAAATCATTTCCACTGTAATTCATCAAATAGGGGGAGAAAATACCCCAAACAATCTACCAAAATTACATCACAAATAAAGGTAGACATCTAAAGTAATTTCGTATATTTACCAGAAAACCTGATATTTTCGAAAAGCCCATAAAAATTTATAAGAGGAGTGTGCTGCATTTTCAGCACTCACAGAAAATAAAAAGAGTATGTATGCATGAACTGACATCAATGATTAGACAGACCCCTATGATAATTATTATTCTTTGACACAACAATAAGTTGCTTTATAACTGCTGCCATAATCTCTTTTCTATTTCTTCTGCCTGACCTTTCCCCATTGCGAAATAAACACCCTGGTATCCCAAAGAATAAACTGTACATTACAATGCCAAATAATTTTCAATTGTTTTGGAATCCAAACTGTGTAAAGCAACATTACTAGACACCTATGAAAGTTTTATTTTCACCTCAGTTCAAAAATAAAATAAAATGAGGAATTTTTCAAATATAGAATGGTAGCACTGATCCAATGCAACACAGTACAACTACCAAGTAATTACAGCAAATGCACAACATGCTAAATCATTGTCATTGTGCACATTTGCCCATGTTACATCAGTCTGTCTGCTCTCATTAATCTCCCACCAAAAATGGCCCAAATGCCACCTGTTTTATTGGGTTGAATATGCACTACTGTGACAGAAGATTTCTTCAGCAATTTACTGAATGTTTCTCACTAATTATATTATGAAGAGCACCATCATCATATTTCTGTTTCTTTGGCAGGAGGATAAGTTTCAGACAAGCCTGTCTGCCTGAAAGAATTACTTTGCTAGTATACTGGGCAGAATTATTTTGCCCAGTATACTGGGCTTCCTGAAGCCTTAAAAAAAAAAAAAAAAAAAAAAAAAAAAAAAAAAGCCAAAAAACCCCAAACCTTTTCTACAATTCTATGTTTACATTAAAGCATTATGAATTTCATGGCCTTATACAGGTAAAATTTCCAAGGACTCTGAGATGGTGCTAATACAGCCACCACTGATTTAATCTGCTGAAAACTGTTTTTAAAAATCAAACGCTTATTCAGAGCTGTACTATCCACATACTCAAACTGCAACACAGAAAACAAGCTCTAACAGTACATAAGCTACTAGCTATCCAGCCTCATTCAGTCAAACCTTTCAGCAATGATGCTGCGGGATTTGGCCTGACATTAATATCTGGTTTATGTTTGCTTGTTTCCAGTGCCTACACTCCATCATGTGTGCAGCTGTTTTCTAACCCTTAACCGTACCAGACTTGGTATGCACAGCAGCAGCCTGATGAACAGGATCTCTTCTATGTGTTGGCCTCCTGTCATGTGCTTTGTTCTTTCAAGAAGAGTGGCCAGGCAAGGTAGATGTGGAAAGAGGGCAGTGATATTCCTGGGCCTGGGGTTAATGAATATGCACCAGAGGACAAGTTTCCATGTTGCCAATTACAGCAAGCAATCATCACACAGGCAGCCAGACAGCAGTTCATGCAAAGACATAGGCAGGCTGATGTGGGGACAGGAGAAACAAATCTTATTAAAGTATTAGTAGTAGCATGCAACAAACTAAATCCATTGTTTATCTAATCATTCATAACTTCTATGCTAAAAGAATAACACAGAAAATCTGAGAGTAATAATTTTCAGTGTCTTGCAATTTTGGAAATATCCAGTTTTAATATGATAATAAAAAACTGATTTTTAATGCACTGATTTCTATACATGTTTTAAATATATTTTGCAGGAGTTTGTCATTTGATCTTAGATAAGAAAAGATCAAAGGAAAGGACAGGAATTCTTCATGATGTGATATGCATGTATTTTTTCTTGAAGAATGGTAACCCTCAGACAGAATAAGACAGTTCTCTTTTTTCTGTTTCAGTTTCTTAGCTCTGCAAAAAATGAATGCTTTTCTTTTTTTCAGATACTTTTAATGGTCTCTCCCTACTAGTGCTGCTATCAAAATTTTAATAATCAATTATTCCTCTTTTCATTGTAATAATTTAGTAAATAAATAGATAACATTATACTGCGTAAGTAGGCTAATGTAGCTCCAAGTTCTGAGCTGACAGAAATGCTCTTTATATAAAGAAATCATTTTAGGTCAACAATACTTTCTCACCTTTTGGCTCAAATGAGATTTGCTTGTTTAAGAGTACAGAAAAGTCTCTGCCTTCTGGATTTGAAAGGCAAGAGTAGCTAATTTTTTTTCCCCCGATATTCTTGTTTTGATAGTTCTCTATTAATTGTAAGAGCTTTCTTCTGACCCTAAAATCTGCATGGCTCTGTTTCTACTCCTGCTTGTGGAGTCTATTCTTGTTGCAGCTAAAGCCAGGGTACCTCTAATAACGGGAGCTGGAACAGAGCAACGGATGATATGACCAATGTGGTTAGTCATATGTTCTCCCTTTTGTATCTCGAAATGGCTGCTTATATAGAGATACAGATAGTTTACAATTACAGGTGCTTTCTAATTGGCATACAGTGTGAGAAAGAATGCAAACATTTTCAGTATTAAGGTAGGTACCATGATTACAATAGAACTATCTAAAGTCTAAACAAACCTTAATTAAAATTTCTTGCTGTACAAGAGGCTTCATAATTCCACACAGGCCCAAATCTGAGGCCTACCTAGGTAGCTCAAAACTCATTCCATTACACAATCATGTCCAAGTTCCCTAAGATACTTGGCTACACGCAGCGGTTGGCTGTGGGAGGGGAGTTCCGTGGCCTTCTGGAAGCGTCTCCCTGATGAAGCCGCTCAGTCGGTGCTGCACGCGCGCACTCACTCACACACACCACGGAGAGCTCTGTGGCTGAGGCCGACGGTGAAGAGCTGGGAAGAGTCTTCGTGTGGGGTTCCACAAAGTAGTTTATTCCAGCCACGCGTGTGAAAGGTTCCAGGGACAAAATACCTGGATTGAGGGAGCGTCCAGGGTTAAGTATGGGGACAACAGGGTGAGGGGAGCATGAGGGGCCAATGATCATGGACATATAGGGTAGAAAGGGGCAGGGAGGCCAAAGGGCCAACCAGGGAAGCAGAACTGGGGTATATTAACATTACAGAACAGGGTATCCTGGGAGAAGCCTGTCTTTCTCACACTGACCTCGACAGTGTTTCTTCTACTAGGGTCCATCCCTCCAGGGGATCCTCAGGGACCCTTGTGTGGCAGGCTCACTGGCCTCCACATATCCTATTTTGGACATTTTCCTTTTCAACATTACCTAAACCCAAATAATATTATTACCTTGGCTGGAGACAGAGAAGAAATTGCTATTACAACAGAAATATCTTTATCTTAGCATTGTTTTTTCTCTAAGGATTCCAAGTGTTACAAATGGTGCTTGGGGTTTGTGGATTAGAGGGTGTTAGTTACTTTTCTGGTTTTTTTTGTATTTACAGTTACTTTACTGTTCGTTTTTTTTGTATTTTTGTTTTTTGGGTTTTTTTAATTGAGTAGAAAATTATAAGGCCATTAGGTAAAGGAGTATAGTTTATCTTTTCTTATTTTCGGTCGCTCACTTGAACCAATCATCCAGTCTTCTTTTACAGTTAGTGGATCAAAACCACACCTCTAGGACACATTTCATCATATTTTATTTGCTTCTTTACTCCCTGGTGCAATCAATCACACCAAAGAAGTACCTTACTCTTCTATGAGCATAGGAAAAATGCATGGGATTAATTCAGGTTTGTGTATTTTTTCCTCTGGGAACTCGATTCCTCTCTTAAAACACTTTAAGGTGCTCACCAAGAAGAACAGCTAACTATGTGTTGCTTCATAACTTCTATACTGAAGTATAAAATTTATAGGCCTTAAAGAATTCAGTGTTTCGCCACTTCTTCGGTAAGTGCCCGAAGGGCAGGCAGAACATTTTGCCAACTTGCCTTTCTCTCTCTCTCAAAATTTATGGGTTTATATCTATCATAACTGCAAATATGAAGCTTGCTGTAAAATAATACTGTTTTTAAAACTTCGCACTAAAAGTTCTTTGCAAGAATAGTGACAGATTTGCTGCTAACAAGCAAATGAGCATCACGGGAAGAAACAAAAATAGTATAGTACCTTGCACGTTTTTCTCCTGCTTCCCTTCTCTCTGTGCAGTGCATAAATCTACATTATTATTTAGTGCCCTGTGGTGCTGAATATTGTAGGTTGATGGAACATAATGTTGAAAAATTGTCAGAGAAAGTAGAACTAAATGATTCTATGACCTTTCAGTGGCATGCCACCACAAGATGGTGAGAAATTTGCATGCAAGCTGAAAGGCTTTTTAAAAGTTACTCAAATGTATTTATGTGATGTAGTTTTACATTTAAACCCACCATTTCCTTTAAAGAATTCTTCATTGTCTCTCATGTTAAAAAAAAACACCACAAAAGCAAAGAACAAAAAACTCATAACCAACCTTTGTTAGGAGGTCTGAATAACAAGTAAAAAATCCATTTGAAAACTATTTCAGACTCAAAATCCTATTTTTTTTAATCCTTGTTTAATTATAGCTTGCATTATATTAGAGCAAGAATTTATTTTCATATCTTAAAAAACAGAGGACTTTGGTTTTGTTAAAAAAGCTAGTACACCACTTGTCATTTAAATGAACAAAATAATGAATTGCGAA
Source organism: Erpornis zantholeuca (assembly GCA_013400515.1). Taxonomy (NCBI): domain Eukaryota; kingdom Metazoa; phylum Chordata; class Aves; order Passeriformes; family Timaliidae; genus Erpornis; species Erpornis zantholeuca. Next base: position 82,063 of record VZTN01020662.1, read on the forward strand.
TGGAGAGAACATGGTGAAGCATGAGACCATTTAGAAAAATATTTATACAGATTCATCCTGAAAAGGTTATTTTAGTGTAAATGTGACATTTTGAAATGTGCGACTGTAGTGAAAACTAAATAAATCATAAGTCATTTATCACTTAGTAATGAAATTTAATGTTTGTCTTCATTCTCCTTCTTATTTAAAAAGGTCTTGTCCCTTTGATTATTTGCTTTGAGCAGACCATCCTACTTTTTCCAGACAATTAACATTTTTCTTGATTGCATCTGACCTGGATAGGGGTCTGTTCTTCTATAATAAAAATATGTTTTAATAAAATTAACGACCCACCTTCAGCCATTCAATCACAGTATTTTTATTTAATTCCACAGCACTTGGCCCATTGACTACAACTTTTTCACTGGCTTCATATCCTTTGCAGCCATTTTAGATAACCAGACAAACAAACTGTCATCTCCAGCTTCACAGTCCCAATCTAAACTTTTCTCCTTCTTGGGCTTTTGCTTCAGAGCATTTGTTGAATCAGAACGAAAGTTACCACATTCTGTTAGACTATGGAATATACTATATGTTCAATAATGCAGTTTTCTCTTTCTATGTTGTTTGAAGTCTCTCACTTCACTTATGCCTTTGAATTACCTGCACAAATGTCTTACAGATATACTTCAATAATATTTAAAGCATCTTGTATTGCTTTTGAACAGAAATCAATTTAAAATTTTGTACAGAAATGCTTTCTCTATCCCCACTGTTCTCCAAAAAAAAACCCCAAAAAAAACCCCAGAAAATGAAAATGAAAAACACATAATTTAAAGGTTGTGTGCATACACTGGATCAATAAGACAAATTATGTCTGTATAAACAAAATTAATCTTAACTGCAGTTTTGTTGATCAGAAACTGTTCTCTGCTAGCTCAGTTATGAAATTTGCATACATGTATACATGTATGCATGTTCTTGATTAAACATATTATTAAATATGATTTCTTCAGGGCATACATTTTACATTTTATCTCACAGATCCTTCTGGAGGGAACAGCGATTTTGATGTTGCAGCAAAATGCCTTTCCATCAAAGGCTATGGTGGTGTGGAAAAAAACCTAGAATGCAACTTTGATGGGGTGAGGACAGCAGCAGTGTGTTACTGCAGCTATAGGAGAGAACACAGAGCAGCAGCAATGTGTCACACTGCTGATATGAATTCTCCCCATATGGGTCAGAGTTAATAAGCACCTTTAGGTTATACAATCCATTCTGCACCAGTGCTGTGTCAGACAAGCAGGACATGGTATATAACAACAGGATGGAAATCCTTCTGATAAGGAGTACACAGTACAGCCTGACAGGAATAATCCACTTCTTTCTTAATAAAGTTGTGCTGGTCTTTTAGGCAAGACCATTAGCTGCATATGTTTCTTAACTAGTGAGATCTGCAAAGGCCCATGAGACCTTCACTCTCTTGCTTCCATAAAGCAAATGTGTGTCAGAGAATGGCAGAACAGTTTGAGTTGGAAGGGGCATTAAATGCAGAAGCACCACATAACTAATCTTTCCACTAGTGATCAAGATTATCACTACATGGTTTTGGCTGGTGCCAGGCATTTAAAATAAATGCACCCTGTGGTCAAGCTTATGCTCCTAAGGCAAGAATGTGCCTTCCATGCAGATACTGTTCATCAGTACAGGAGAGTGCATTTCTATTTGATGAAGTAGAAGTCATACAAAACAATAGCAGAGTATTGAGAAAGGTAAAACCAAAAAATAGGAGAATCCTATGTATTTCCTTCCTCCAATATACTAGATATCACATTAACGTTTGAATATTTGAACAACCAGAATTTCTGGTCAGAATGGAAATACATTATTGACTGTTGGGTTATCCTGGGATGAATAATTTCTTATTGTTAATTGTAATTCTCTTACTGGGAAGAAAGTTCACTTCTTTAAAGTTTTTATGGCACAGTAAACCAAGTTTCTTTTCAATTCAGTTGAAGTGCCAGTCTGAAACTACTGACTGACTCTAAGAATCAATAATAGCAGGCTCAGGTCCCTTCTGCCACAATTGCAAGGCACACTTCTTGAACCTGCCTTTTCTACCATAAGAGCATCCCTCACCTCCACAGCACATGCCTTTTCTTTCAGATCTGTGAACTACAAACAACATTAGAGGAAGGTGGTTAGATGCTCCAAAATCTCTATGTAGACTGCCTTGGCACAGTGGTCAGTAATCCTTAAGTCAGCCTTGGGTTCCTTACCCAGCTTTACACATGACATTTTGTATGTCATAAGTATCTGTGTCCTATTCAGAAGCTGCTCATTAGTATGTTCTGTTATAATATGCCCACGTGGCAATTCTCTCTGAGCATTCTTGTAGAATTTCCTTTGGCCCCATTAATATTAAAATCCCAAGGAATGGTTAAAAAGTGTAATAAATTTAGAATTCTAGTTCAAGGAGTATAGTTCAGAGAATCAACCACTAAAAATGAGCTTTCAAATATTAAAGAGAAAGCTCGTTCCAAACTGATGATGCTCAGAAAAGTTGATTTTTATGTACAATCAGAGCTCACAAGGGTGAGGGAGAGGCTGTTGCAGCGCAGAGGAGCACACACAAACTGCTATGACAGCCTAACAACATGTGTCCTACTGTCCTTCTGTTCCTTTGAGCATATTTCTACCTACATTAACAACACCTGAACTACTTTTTAATTTGGTACATAGTACTCCCTGAGAACCCTGGTCTGCAAATAAGACGATGGCTCCAGCATAAAATTACAAGACAATTTCAGCTCTACATGGAAGGATTTCCAATTCAGTTATTAGGTGGGGGCTTTTAATGTATTTTTCTTGTTTTAAAATCTTATTCAGGCATTTACTGAATATAAAGAGGCAAGGGAATTCATACATGAAAGGAGCATGCAAAAGAGGCAAAATGGAAAAAGGCGTTATCAATTAATAGCGCCAAGGGACATAGGAAGAGATAAAAATATACATTTGTGTCTAAGCACTGGGAAGTAATAAGTTATTGTTACTGAGCTACTGAGTAGTTTGAGAATACCCAAACTTGGAAGCAAAGTGATTCCATAGGTCTTTAATCCTCTTTAGAAATGGTGTTTATTTGCAAAACTAACTAGCTTATCTACTTCAATTAGTCTCTCTCAACAGGCATTCTTTACTATTATATATTTGTACTAGAGATTATGGCAACATTTCCTAGGCTAATTCGGCTTTGAATACCCACAAATAGATATAAATAATAATAATTAGAAAACTTTTGGATTTGTTTAAGAGCTGTTCATGGTTAAGTGGGCTTTTTTGTTTGCTTTGTTTTTAAATACAGCTTTGTGCTGATCATTTTTAAAAAATATAGACATAAGAAATCCCCTCTAACAATTTATCTGGCATTTTATACTTCCATGAAACCCTCCAGGGTGCCCATTACTGTATGATATCAGCATGCATACTAAATTCAGTGTAGGTGAGCTGTGTTAAAATTATGCTTCAACATCACACCCTGGAGTGTCTTATTGCTTAAATGATGGAAAGGTCAAACATTTACAGCATACTATCATGTTTCATAGAACAATTTTACACTGCCGTTCTCTGTTACCTCATCCTTTCAGGAAAAGTGTTTGCAAGACAAAAGAACAAACATCATTCAATTAAAACAGCTTCCTCAAAGTGCTAACATGCATAATCTTTTGGTTCTCTTTGGGTAAGGTCACATCCTATGCATACAGTGCTGACACATGCACATAATGATACATAAATTATGTATCGCTAGAAAATCCAGAAAAACTTTTAATCAACAATTAACTAGATATTAGCTTTTTTAATAAAATGAAAGGACGGAATATGGCAGAGGCTGATGTGTTTACTGCAAATATATTAACCTTTAGAAAGAACAGAGTGGCACTGGGTGGGAAACAGAGTTTTAGGTCAACATCAGTGTCTCATTACACATCTCAGCTCTTTTAGGACAGAGATTATAATCCTGAGAACCTTTCTAGATAATAGCACACTACAGAGTAGAAGAGTATATGACTAGGCAGTCAGAAATTTTGATTAATTGAACTTGTATATCCAGAAATTCTATCTACTATGAAGATTGAGACTGATCAAAAAATTATACCTCCTGAATACAACTTGATCTTTTATGACTCAACAACCTTTAACTGGCCATACAGGAACCTACCAAGAAAAACTAAATGTAATTTTAAAAAGCAGCAACCTAAATGCTCTGGTTGTCTCAGCAACTCTGCTCTCATCCCAGAACAAAATAATTTTTTTCACCAGTGGAGAGGGGACACTGCTTCTGCAGGTACCTGGCATTATTCCTTTTGTAGTATTGAAACTTTTCTAGAAACCACAGGACCCTTTTCATCAGCCTGCCTTTCCTGAATTTGTAAGATCAGTCATGCCAAGATGTCCTCCATCTCTGCAGAATTCCTGGAAGGTTGCTAAAGAAGGCTGTAGATACAAATTGCTTCCTAGATGTTCCTGAAACTGACTTTCCTTCTGCAAGTAACACCACTTTAGCATTAGCTGCTCAGCTCAGCCTGTAAGATACTTCTGAAGTCTGAATACCATTAACAGAAAGCAATCTTACATAAAAAAACAACAACCTCAAAAAAATCAAAACCAGGAAAGTACATAAAAAAAAAAGCCAACAAATTTCCTCTATCAGCATGGATTCTTAAAACTTTAAAATGTTGTCTGTTTTATGCAACAAAGTGTTTAATGTATCATTTAAGTGCTGCCATTATTAATTCTTTTGTGTTTAATATCCGTTATTAGGTATTTCAGCGAAAAATAATTACACTATAAGTGCATATATAAGTAGGAAAAGGAAAAGAGAAAAGCCTTTTTAGTTAACATACTTTTCTAATTCTTCTATTGACTCCAAATTGGGAATGTTCAGGGATTCTTGGAATGAACTGACCACAAATGCTGCTGCAGGCTTTCTAGAACAATAAATTATTAGTACCAATTTGAAACTAATTCATCAGTAAAATGTGATTTCTTTTTCATGTCTAAAGGGAAATGCTGCTTTTGCCTGGTACACAGAGATAAAAAGACATTTTATCATTTCTCCTAGTTTTTATGCCGTCTCTGAAGGTTAGGCAGGCTACTAATACCCTGAGACCAGCAGAAACCAGAGCTTCCCTTGTTTCAGCCAGCGTGCTCTCTTCTCAGGGCAAAGTGTTTTCAAACAGAAACAAACTGGAATGTAGGTGATTCAAGCAGATATTCAAGAAATAAAGTAAATATTTATGAATGAATCTTATAAACATTTTTCAATAAAGTACAAATACATGTGTAGACAGTCATATACCACTATAGTGTGGGGGTTTTTTTCTAATTTTAATATAGACAACATAAGAAAAGTGAATTGCAGAAGTGAATCCAGACTACTCCCTTCTTTCAAGACCACACACAGGTATTTCTTTCCCTCCATAGTGAAAGCCGAGAGCTTCATGCTTTAAACATCTAGCTCTCACTCTGATTTACTCTACTTAAAAAAAGAAAATGTATAAGTAATTGCAAATATGCATTTAATCTTCCAAGTATTTTTTGAAAACTCCCCGTACTTTATCCATTACTTATATCCTTCTTTTGCAAATATGCCTTGTGCAGTGACATCAGTAATCCATGGCTACACTGCAAAATAGACTTCCAATGAAGAAAAAGATCACCTTCAGATGCTAGAATTTATGCAGTTCTAATTAAATAATTAAGCACAGGATTTCAAGGCAAATTAGCAAAACATATGAGACATCCTTCTACAGATAAATAATGATGACTTTCTTCCTGTCACGAATTTTATCTCCACATTTCTACAAACAAATATTGGAATACTAGCAACAGAAATTTTTAGAATCTAAAAACCTATTCCAAAATACTACCACCTTCCCAGCCTTTAGAATGAAAGGTATTAAAATAATATTTGCATTTCAATTGCATTTAAACTGGCCACTGATTCTACAGTTGAAATTAATATCTCAGTTAAGACACTATTTGAAATTGCAATGAGAAATTAGATGGCATCAGAAAAGTGGGAGGGCAAGAAAGAGAGAACCCTACTAATCTTTCAGAAGATTGACTAATATCACATGTCATAGAGATGTTGAAAAATTTCAGGACATATTTTCTTTCATACACAAAGTACTGAATAGGTTCATGTTTCAATGAACATGCTCAAGGTGTTTAAGTAAGTAAAGAAAACAGTTCTTGGACTTGAGAAGTTCTTTTGTCATATACATGCTATTATTAGAATCCCTAATAATACATAAAAGTGTTGTCACAACTGGGTCTTCTTTTAAAATTTCCTTGACTGAAAGAATGTTTTTTGCTATAGTCATCCTGAAAGTGTAAAATTCAAAGTATTATTACTAGACATCAATCATACAATAAAACTGAGTTGAGCATGTGAAAATATATACTCATTCAGTATTTCAAAGGAAAGATATATCATTGAATTTAGAGACCTTTTAGAGTGGAAAAAATCATAACAAATATAATATAGGTAAATTGTGAGTCCTTAATCATAGGACAGAGAACTGAAAAGAACACACCATAAATTTAGGAAAAGACTAAATTTTGGGTCGTCCATTTGCAAAATCTCTGAAGGAAATATTCCCACTCCACAACTGGGACTCCTACGTGATATTGATAACTACCACTGACAATGAAGAAACCATCACTCGTGACCTACTTCAGTGAAATGCAACATTAGAATAAATGACTTATTTAATATATTTATAAAACTCACAGAAAAGAGAGAATGAACCACCAGGTTTGCAATGACATAGAATTAGAGGGGATAGTCAATGCCCTTAAGGCCATAAGGCAGAGGCCATTAAGGCTCTTAGGCAGAGGGACCTAAAGAGGCTGGAGCAATGGACCAACAGGAACCTCCTGAACTTCAAGATCGAGTGCCAGGTGCTGCCCTGGGCAGGAGGTGCTGGTGCAAAGGCACAGGGTGAGGTTTGCCTGCCTGTCTGCCTAGGAGCAGCTCTGATGGAAGGGACCTAGGGGCCTTGGCAGGCACAAGTTGAGTGTGAGCCAGCAGTGAGGGCTGCTGAAATGGCCAGCAGCACACTGGAAGCCATCCACCAGTGAACAGCTAGGACATAGAGAAAAAGGATTACCCCCTCTCAGCTCAGCACTTTTGAGAGCACATCTGGATGCTATACCTGATGCCTTAAACGGCTACCTAGAAACAGAGTCTAGACAGGAATAAAGGAAAAAGGAGGTATTTATTTCAAAGGCCTTCAGATGTACACTCTGGGCTCCAGAGGCTCCTGCCTCAGTGGATCCCAAAATGGACAACAGGTCACGAGTTCTTCCCACTTTTATATCAACATCAATTCACCAACCAGAACCCAGCTAATGATGGAATTTCCCCAAGCTTGCCCCCCTCTCCCCAAGATGATGGTTTACAGTTCTTGGGCCTAGGACAGTCTGGGTGTCCTTGGAGAACAAGCTGGAGAGGCTTTGTTATGTCTATCTTAGCATGAGAGAACAGCACTTAACAAACTACAGAAAACTTCAGAGTTACGCTAGGTAGTACAGGATTTGAAGAATATAAAAGTTAAAACCTAAGGCTTTATTCCCAGTACAGGAAAGACTGACAAACTGGATTGGCTTCAGCACTGGGCTTCCAAGCACATTATAGCTGAAGCACTTGTTGTGTGAGGAGTAGCTGAGGCTCTGGGACAGGATCAGCTTGGCTTACCAGAAAGCATGAGCAGCTTTTAGCATCTAGGAGGACCTACTGAGCAGATGCAGACTTTTTATGAAGGTGGATAAGTTGTAGGGTCACATAAACAGTAAAGGCCTTATACAAAAATGAACAATAAATTTTCTTTCAGGCTTCATATATTTCTGAGATGGCAAAACTTAAATTTAATCTCAACTATTACCTTGCATTTTTGCATACATACAATGATATTTTTTTCTTTAAAAAAGTTGGTATTCTCCCCAAATTATTAAGAATTTTTCACACACAAAACAGTGATATTAGCAAGCAGAAGGAAGATACAATGCAAAAAACCCTTTCTTTAGTGATTAAAGATGTAGAAATAGGCAGTTGTGATCTTCACTTTTCATCATGCAAATGGTAGTACTCTTCAGTTTTTCTTACTTCCAAATTTCTGTGTTAACTTTTTGCTTGCTCTTCTAGATGCTGATATTGCTTTCCTCCTCAATTTATCTGTCTCGTCCTTTACTCTCCGAAAGTCTTTTATTCCACCATATCAAATCAACTGATGGTTACTGATGCAGCAACCAGTTTTCTCCCTCTATTTCACAGATAAAATCGAGACAGTCAGAAAGGAATTACTGTGATGCAAGGACAGAAAAGACATTTCACTCTCTTGATTTGCTACCAAAGCCCTCTGCAATTTTTTCCTGAAGATCAAGTAGTTCATTTTAGAAACAGATTTTTTTATTTCATAAGTATATTTTTCAAAGGCAGTCAGTTGGCATTGCATTGTTTCATGAAGGTTAAAACTTCAAACCACTGTTTATTACTGTTATTTTCTCTCATAGCTCTTTAAAGATATTAATTTAAATGATATGTTAATACCTTAATATAAAAATGTTTTTCAATGTAGCCTCAGATGTTTTCATATTTCTTAGCAGGAACATGGTCCTGCCTTATAGCCATACTGCCATATAGCTTATGGCTATAATAAGAACAGAAGAGCACAGAAAAATAAACTAATTATAACAAAATACTTGTGGAAAGTAGATTTCATCATTTTGGTTATAACCTTTTCAACCCACTTTTTTAAGTAGGAACCGTAGTCAACTAAAGCTAGCTATTTTAGCAGGACAGGCTTCAGAATTGACAATGAAACATTAACATGTATATAGTTTCAAATTCTCAGCTCAAAATAATTAGGTACCTCAAATATTTTATTAGAAAAATCTACTTTTGACTTAAATATATTTACTCTGAAATGATGCTGTTTTTAACCAAAAATAAAATCTAGGGAATTTATTAGTCCATTAAGAGCTCCCTGCAGAATTCAGGCTTCTGAACAGCCTTTGTGGATATACCAAAATTTAGTTTACAGCAATCACAAGAAATGTTGAGAAGTACTATACTTCCTCTCCTAGCATGTCAAGAAAATGTTTTGTCAATCACTGCTATCACTCAACATGAAGCATTAATGCTTACTTAAAATGACAGTGTTCAAGAATTTGTATGAGTTTTCAGCATTGCTAATGACAGATAAAGCTCAGAAGTATTTCATACACACACTGAATAATCTGACAAAAACATACTAATGAAGAGGCAGATAAATATAAAAATAAACTTTTTTAATCCAGCTGAATTTGATACGGAACTAATGGACAAAAGAGACTTAAGAATTTTTAATTGGGGTTTTTTTCTGTTTTTCATTAGGCTGTGCCACTAAACAATTAAGTATCTGACTAAGGAAGGTGTAAGTACAGGCTTCATTTGAACTTACATGGCATGGAAAAAACAGCAGTGCTAGAGATCTGTGTATGTATTCTGTGCTCTCACACATTCCCCCTCTTGTCATCTCCCCATGTCCTCTGATGGATGTTTCAGTATGTTTATCATTCTGCATCACACATCTCGAGAAGCACTGAAACTCTCCTGTGCATAACATGGGCTAAGTGACAGCCTGGGTGAGCAGCGTTCCTCATAATGAGGGACAGCAAGACAGGAGTGACCTGCCTTGGAGTAGCCACCACACAGGGAGAAGCATTTTCACCAGGCTACGAAGTGTGTGAGTCTACAAAGGCTCACATAAGATGTAACAATGTACTATACTTGGCAGAAGTCCAAAATTATCTCTGGAAAGTTCTGAAATATACCCCGAAAGTGCAGGCATGTGTGTGTATAAACAGGTGTGATGATCCAATTATTATTATTAAGGTTCTTTAGAAATTCCTCTGCCCAAATTAAAGTGCATATGCCAGTGACAATAGTATGGGTTTTATTGTATAGCAAATGTGAGAGAAAGAGAAAAGGAGTAGAAAGTAGGTGGGAGGGGACAGAAAGAGTGAAAAGGACAGAATAAGGAAAATATCATCACTCCATCGATCCCAACGAAGTTCCATTGATCCTCTCCAGCTGCTTTTCTTGGTGGTGAAGTTCCCCCCAAAAGGAGTAGAATCCCATGGGTTTGTATCCCCTGGAGCCAGGTGGCAATGTCCAGCCATGTCCCCTGGGGAGGGGGCAGTCTCTTACAGCAGACTCTGGGTCTGTTCCATCACATGCAGCCCTGGGGTGCAAGGCCCAGCACTTTGGGTGTCTTTGATGGATTGTGACTCCCCCTCAGCTGCCTCTCACATGAGAGTTCCGTGGATGTGGCCTGTGGGGTTGGGGATGCCACAGCTGGGCTGGTTTGTGTAAGGGAGGATGAGTGTTCAGTGCCTCTGGCCAGAGGCTACACCACACACCCGAAACCTCCTCCTCCCTCCTCGGCTGGGGGGAGTCAGTGTAACCCTGGCTTCTGTGAGCTGTGCTCTCCCCCTACCCCAAACCTGACTTCTGTGAGCTGTGCTCTCCTGTACCCCAAACCTGGCTCCTGTGAGCTGTGCTCTGCCCCACCCCAAACTCAGCAGAGAATGATCCTCAGCACAGTTGGTGGCTTTGGCCTTTTGGTGGATGCAAACATTTCCTTTCACCTGAGGTGATTGAACAATGTTTTCCCTTTATCTAATCAGCAGTTTGACTTTCAGTCTGAAGTCCCAGTCTTCAGGGAGGCTTCTTGGTTGTAGCTTTTTATAATGAGCAAGACTTTACATCAATGTTTGAGGCTTGAACTCTTTTTAGTCTCTGTCAACAGGGAGAAGAGGGTAGAAGAAAAAACAAGATGTCTATGTCCAACCTTTTCTAAAAATTTATTAAAAACATAGCTTGCAACTAGAGATGTATTTTAAAGGTTTCCATATTAAAAAGTATTTGTATTATGTACTAGTGCCCAGGTGCCAGTGGCAGCATGGGAGGGGTCTGCCAAAGCAGGCAGTTGGGACTAAATCCCAAGCAGGAATGTCCCTGCAGCCCCTGAGTGGGGCACGTATCTGCACTGTGGCTGTGGAGGACCCCAGGCTGGAGCAGGTGGCTGCTCCCTGAAAGATGCATCCTGAGGAAAAACCCAAACAGTTATTCTGTGTACAGCTAATAATGTGCTTCTACAACATTATTCTCTTAATGAGCCAAATAGTAAATTCCTGCATATTTTTATAAAACTTTTTAGGGGAGTTTGTAAAGATGACCAGTATACTCCAATAAAGCAACATCAAGATATTTTACTCAGGCTCTCATGTGAAAAGATAAAAAGTTGAACCTCTAAGGATTACCCTCTTCTATCCCCCAAAGCCTTAACTATCTATCTGAGTACATTCAGTACTAAGAAAACCATGAGAGACAGTTATCTTTTATCCCAGTAACTAAAGACAATCCCCCTCCCTCCAGACATGGAAGGAATTTTAAAGCATTTCTCTTCAACTTTTCATTTTGAAGCGCTACCTTTAATTATTTTATTCTAGAACAGCTTTGGCTACTTTGCTGTTTTCTACAGTCATGTCATTTTGATTCAAGTTTAGCACACCTCCTGGATTCCAATAGCAACATCAAAGGAAAGTAAGTAAATTTTACATTTGCATATGGGACAGTGAGATTTCAGAGAACAGCTGGCTGTACTCACCAGTAAATGGATTACACCCATTTGCAGATGCAAATATTTCTATTTGAGTATGAAGCTCAAACTCACAATTTATTCAGGAAAACTAGGTTAACTACAGCAGCTCTTACTGAACTCTAAATTTTAAGTGGAGGTCTCACAAAATGTGCCTAATGCACAGTGATTTTCTTTTCCCCTTGGGTTTGTAGGTTTGTTTTACTACAATGTACATAGAAATATGAAAATTTAAGAATATGCCATGCAAAGCAGACATATATCATGGTGGGCAGCAGTGAGCAGTGCCATGACCTTCCCGGGAAGTGTCCTGCAAAGGACACAAGCCCTGAGGCACTGCTGGCCTCGCCGAGAGTGATTTCAGCTCTTAGTGGTTTCAGCTCCTGCTGCCCGTGAGCCGATGCAGAAGAAGGGATGGAGCCCTGCTGTGAGGTTCCACAGAGATCCCTTACTGAGGTCTGACTGTGAAGGGTCTCAGGGAGCAGTAGGATGCAGGATCTGGCTCAGGGGGAAAGCAGGGAAAGCATGAGTTTATATAGGGAGAGCTGGGGGTGGGGAGTAGGTGGGGAGAAGGGGTACAGCCAATTGGCAACAAAACATCTACGTAATAACAAAGCACACTGGGAAGTTGAACAGCTTGGTCACCCTGAACTAAAGTGTGTGGCAGCTGTGGGGATGCCTTTGGGGGATGTCGGACCTTGCTGTCTTGGGTCTTGTCCCTCTGCAGGGATGCAACAGGCCCTTCTGCTGTGAGGCTACCACCTTCCAGAGACATATGTAATTTACTTTCTAAATTAATTATAAAAGCATCTGAGACCTTACTTGTTTTCCTTTGAAAGAAACAAATAGAAAGGGTTTTCTTCCTTACAAGTTCCATTAAGGTGTTAAAAAAAAAAAAAAAAACAACGATCAGAAAAAAAAATAACAACGATACTACTGAATTATCAACTGCAATGTAATAAAATAGTTCTTAAGTCTGAAAATATCTGAAGGGAAAAGAGTTGAAATACTAGTGTATCAAAGACCAAAAATTTAAAGGGATTTGTTTCTATCTGTGGCATGAAAATATAAGTACTGGATGCATACCTGTTGCAAATTCAAGGTTGAGTAAAGAACAGCTGCATCAAAACAAACAAGTCCCAACAGGAACGGATCCTTCACAGATTGTACAGGCACTTGGCCATCAAAGAGTAAAGAGTGTTGTATGGTACCTGATTATGCAAACTCTTGTTTTCCCAAGCTCTAGAAAAGAAATGAAGTTACTTCAGTTCAGTATAAGTGAAATCTGGAACACCATATGAAGACTAGTGAATAAATAGGTTAACATAATTATGATAGTGATGAAATCACTTTAATTAAGATGGCATTGAAGAGATAAAGTACACATGTAGTCACATCTGACTGATGTGTATTCATACCACTTAAAGGCTGGACAGCAAATAATAAAATATAAGCACAGACTTTACAACATATGGTGCAATTCCTCATTTGGTGTGATTTTCTGTTCTTGAATGATTCCCAGTGCAATTTATTTTCAAATAATTTGAAGACTTCAAGAAATATTAGCCAGAAATACCCAATGGGATAAAACTGAATAGCCTAGAAAAGGCTACTACAGTTTATTTTCATTTTTAGATCTATGCAGAAGTACAAACAAGTCCTACATTTAGTTCCTATCTTACTGGTTACTATTTGGAAAGTCCCATATGTTTACCATCACATAATTAAAAAGATGAAAAAAAATCCCTTTATCTGTTATCCAATTTGGTTGGGTTTGATTTTTTTTTTTTTTAATATTATACAGACTGGCTATTCTTCTTCCACAGTTCACTTCAAAGCCAAGCTAAGTGATCCTCAGCAGAAATAAAATGAAGACTAAGTGCAGACCACAGTATTGATGTTTGCTCCTACACTTCTCCACATTTCTTGTCTACATTCAGGGCAATAAAAATCAATCAGGTCTGTCAGCTTACTGCTTTCTGATGTAATGTTCAGTAACTACTTAATAGTGACTTTCTGTCTTCAGTCCTGACTACCTTCTCATTTAAGCATTGTGCACTCCTAAAGCAGAAGCAGATTAAGCATGATATATTTGACATTTTCTTCTGCACTGGGTTTATGTGGCAAGGTTTTGACAGTGAAGAAGGCTGCAGTGGTGACTTTTGTCAGAAGGACAGCTAGAGCTGAGCCAATCAGCAATGATGGTAACACAATTTTTTCTTTTTCAAGAAAAATATTTTTAAGAAAGAGTAAAAAATTCTGTACAGCTGCTACAAAAGAAGAGTGAGAAAAACATGACAGAAATAACTGGGTAGACACTGAGGAAACTGGAGAGAGAGAAGGAGAAGAAGATCCAATTGGTGGAGTTGGGATTCCTCTGCAGCTCTCAGAGAACATGGCAAAGGTGAGTGGTCCCTCTGCAGCCCATGAAGGCCCACGTCAGAGCAGGTATCTGCACTGTATTCTGTGGAACAGAATGGAAACAGTGTGAGGAGGAAAGAGTGACAGGGACAAAGTGTTAAGAACTGACCACAACCTCCTCTCCTTCCCCCATGTTGCCTGGGGAGGGGGAGAAGGTAGGATAGTTAGGAGTGATGTTAAGTCTGGGAAGAAGGAAGATGGGAAGAGCTGGTTTTGTTTTCTTTTTTTTTTTTTTTCTCACTACCCTATTATTAACTGGCCATAAATTAAATTAGTTTCCCCAAGGTGAGTCTTTTTAACCCAAGACAGTAATCTCCCTGTCCTTCTGAGCGTCCATGAACATTTTCTCTGTATTTTCTCCCTCTGTTGAGGAGAGGACTTTAAAAGAGCATGTTGGTGGGCATCTGGCAGGCAGCCAGGATTAAGCTACCATAGCTTTCTTTGAACTAAGAAAGTTCATAGAACTTGTGCATAACATGTGACTGTGCATGAGCTTTTGTTAATACTGTAATGCCACTAAGCATAAACAGTAGGCAACCACAGAACCAAATAAGGACTTGTGGTATAGTCATGCAAACAAGGTACAGGAAAGCATGCACACAGTAAAATTTGCAAGATCAGAACCAAGGATGAAAGCAGAAAGAAAAGATATGGTGGTAAAACACTCTGCAGAAGGTTGTCTGGTGCAGCTGGAATGATCCTGCAGAACAAAGGAGGAAAATGACTGACAAGTGACTCCAGAATGAGTACTGCTTCAAAAAGATTAAGATGAGCCATGTCAGAAGCAGATAGATTCTCCCTATTTTTCTCCATGTAGGAAACTGAGGAGCATAAACCAATGAAACCAGAAAGGTGGGGAATAAAGTAACAGCCCACAGCAGTTGAGAGTTGGGCAGCTCTCATTGAGAGCTCTCAAGCCTCATTACTTTTATCTCCACAGCTAAACCCATCAACAACCACAGCCATCAGAGTTAACTTTATAGCAACAACCCCCTTAAGCAGTGTACTCTTATGTAATTGTAGACAAAGTCTTAAAAGACTAATTGTATTCGATTTGGAATGACAATAATGGATACTGCGCAGGAGCTAATTATTAGCAGTATGTGTTATTAATTAATGACAGTCTATTTTTGCTCTGAAGTTTGAAACTCTCCTGAATTATCAGTCTTTTAAACAATCTAAATACAGTGATCCTTGATATGTATATAAATAAGCATGCATTCAGTTGAAAAAAACTGCCCAAATCCCAGATTACCTATTTTTGAGAATTAAACAAAAAAATTGGTGTGTTCAGTGGTGAATTGTACACCTCAAAGAGTCAAACCTTTTGGCCCATATAGAATCAGTTATTATTCAGAGAAGGTACTCTAAAGGAAAATAATAAGGCCTACCTTTTTCTGTACCCCCACAAACCCCAAAACCCATGGGGCTGACATTCGATGGGTCTTAGAGAAAATTCAGCAGCAAAGCCTGCAAAAGGATTTTCTTTCCAAGAGAAAGTTTCTTACTTTCTAAAGAGAACAATTCTATAAACATTTCATGTTCTCAGGAAAAGATTGATAGAGGTTTTGCAAGCATCTCTTGTTCTCAAAGTAACAGGTGGTGTTTTTTCATTTTGCTCTGTTTGTTTTTCTCTTGTGTTATATTTTCAAAATATGCTCTATCTCATCCAATGGTTGTAGAGACATTGTGCCATTTAGCCAACCAAGTAGCTTTTTGCAAAAGACCATATAAAGGGAGTGTTGAGCTGAAAAAAGGAGCCTTCTGATTCTCTTGAAATCGGAGTCTTTTCATTTCATGCGCAATGGCAACAAAAACCCAAACCATCAACAACAAAGAAATGACAAAATAAAACCCTCAGAAAACCCCAAAACAATAAAATGAATCCCATTGGCTGTTGCAGCAATAGCAACAACCCATTGCTGGTCTCCAGGTTTCAGCAGGGGACCTAGCTGCTGCTACAATGTGTATAGTGTTAGGAAAATATCCATGTTTCTATCTTGTAGCTCTCTAATTAACTGCTTGAGCTTTGGTAATGTAGCTCCTCGATTCCCAAGAAAGGCTGACATGCATATGATGAAGTGAATTTTTTCTAGAGTGTCAGATATAGTTACAAAGGATCTGAAAAGCAAAGCAGATGAGTAATACTATCCTGTAATACAGCAAACATGCTACAAGGAATACAATATATCCTTTCTCTTAACATTAAACATGCAGTGTATGATCTAGTTCTTCTGACAAGAAAATCTCATTGAAGCTTTAGAACATGTCATATAGGGAAAAAATCATACCCTATTGAAATTCATCCAGTTGGGTGCATGAGGAGGTGTCTCCTGTAGAGAACAGGATGTGCCACTAGTATTACTGACTACTTCAATCCAAGCACATGTTTTCAATTGCAGCCCCTCTTTACAATTACTCAGGGTCTAACACCACTCAAGATCTTTACTAGAGCAGTACCACAGATCCTGCTGCAGTGCCTGAATGGTCTACTTGTCAGAGATGTAGTTACTAATGAAAAAATTCCTCTACTTCATCCTTGTGAGCACTACCCCATTCTCATATGGGAATTTTAGATAACTGTCTTCTATCCAAGATACTAAATTCAGATAAAAGATGGGTACCATGTCAGTACTTGCTGAACAGAGTCTAAAAGTCATTGTGCTGGTTTTGGCTGGGATAGAGTTAATTTCATTCACAGTGGCTGGTGTGGGGCTGTGTTTTGCACTGGTGCTGAGAACAGGGTTGATAAAACAGAGATGTTTTTGTTTTTGCTGAGCAGGGCTTACACAGAGCCAAGGCCTTTTCTGCTTTTTGCACTGCCACGCTGGTGGGGAAGTTGGGGGTGCTTGGGACATTAGGAGGAGGCACAGCTGGGACAGGTGACCCAAACTGACCAAAGGGATATTCTGTATCATGTATTATGCTCAGTATATAAGGTGTGGGGAAGAAGCAGGGAAGGGGGAACTGTTGGAGTGATGGTGTTTGTCTTCCCAAATCATTGTTAAGCGTGATAGGACCCAACTCTCCTGGAGATGGCTGAACACCTGCCTGCCTTTGGGAAGCAATGAATTAACTCCTTGTTTTGCTTTGCTTGTGTGCATGACTTTTGCTTTCCCTATCAAACTGTGTTTACCTCAACCCAGGAGTTCTCTAGCTTCTACCTTTTTGATTCTCTCCCAGTTCTACTGGTGGGGGAGAGAGTGAGCAGCTGCTCGGGGCTTGGCTGAACTGCAGGCTGGGGTTAAACCACAACAGTCGGGGTATCATTTGGAGAAGATCAAGCTAGCCCTTAAGTATAAGGCAAAAAAGTCTTCCATTGTTAAACATGACCAAGGTATTTGGGTACAAAAATGCCAAAGTGTTTTTTTTAAGAGAAGTAGATGATCTGTATTTTTATGGTAGCAATATAATCACAGACAACACCATATTGTTGGAGTAGTTGGTTAGTATTTATGGGAATCCTAGATAAATCCAAAAAACAGCATAATGCTGAAATATTGAGGATATGATAGGATGTAATTTTATGTGAGCTATCTGTACTTATATTCAGTAAATCTGTATACATTCTTGTAATAGCAAAGACTAAGAAGTACTGATGTATCTTGTTCTCACATGCAACAGTTCTGCTTCTTCCTCATCGGACATCAACCATCTTACTAGAGATGTCATTAGGAGGTGCAGTGACCTTATCTTATTTCATTAAAAGAAGTATCCTTATATTCCTTAAGTTATATCCCCTTCCCCCTCCAAGAAAACTCCAACCCTGCCCCCCAACCTCAAAACCATAGACAACAAATAAAAACACCCCCCCAAACCCCCAAAGTTTAACAAAACTACCACAATATACAAGGATAAGCCTAACTTGTCTGATGCTGATTAGCCCACCACTTTTCCAAGTGTCCTTACTGATCCCAGGGGGCCTAATACTTCTTTTACAGCACAATCTGTAGTCTCAGCTGGCAGTCTTTGTAAGTGAAGCACAAACTAGTTAGGAGCTGATGAGCACAGAGATGATTGGTGGTGCCAGAAAGGAAGAGTGAAACACTAAGTAAAACTGAACAAACACTGGCTAAAAGGTAAGGGAATCAGTTCAAAGAAAACTAGGTAGGGTACCTAACATAAAACTGCCTGAATTCTGATAGATGCCGAAGTTTGCCCTTAACTTGGAAACACTACCACTCTCTACTGGTTAGAGTATGAAGCATATAAAAAGAAGCCTTTTCAGCCAGAAAAATTAATACGAAGAAGTAAAATAGTACTATAATTCTGTATGGTTTTGTCCTCGTTACTGAAAATAAAGGGGAATTACACCTTAAAATAACCTAACATTACAAAGTCCAAATCTCTGAACCACTGATAAATTCCATTAGAAGTACTCTAAAGTTAAAATTTCTCACCACACGCTACCAAGCCCCCAGGTATTTTAAATGAAATGTCGCTGTGTTATAAGTGCATATCATATTATTGGCTTTTTGCAAATATTAAAATGAATGTCATATATGTAATGTTAGAAAACTTAGTTGCATGGATATAGTTTCTTAGAAACAGTAGTGTGATTTCTTAGGGTTATAGCCCAATATGTAGAATGCTCCTTTTTGTTCATGTAACTAACTCAGGGAATAGCAAAGATAAGCAAGGAAATTCCCCACATTCCTGGATTGTCTGGTTGAAGATAACAATGACAGGCCTCGGACACCAGAAGGAAAAATCTATTGATCAGGAAGTGGAACACAGGATAACCAGAGGATTTGGTCAGCAGAGCTGAACCACAATGGATTATCAAATTTTAAACAGACCTACAAGAAAGAAATAGTGACAGGATGGGGGGACTTGAAACCCAAAAGAACACCAAAAAAGGAATATTTGAATGATGCATAGAAACCTATGAATATGTATGAGACTCGGGCATTTAACTGAAGATGTTTGTTAGCTAAGGTGTGCCTCTGGCATCATGCCATGCACCTGCCCGTAATAACTCTTTGCTTTATTTCTGTCTCCTATTGTCCTTTTTATTAAACCACTTATTAAAACCTTTAAAATTTTACCAGGAGAGAACCTCATTTTTCACAACTGCCACAGACAACAGGAAAACAATTCAATAATATGGATATTGAGATGATAATTCAGGAATAGTTTTTAAGAACACAGATGCTTAAAGCTGTTAAAGGTTAGAAATCACTAAAAGCTTAACAGTGTGAGCTGTAGATAAGAGAGATAGGAAGCCAACTGTTCTTTCTGTAGCTAAAAGCACAAAAGCAAAACAAAAAAGAGACAGTATGGATTTTCAGCTGCAGTTATTTTTGAGAAAAATTACAGCATGCCCTACATTAAAAATGTTAGGTGTGGTTTCAGAGGTACAGACAGGAACCAGCCCAGCACATCTGACACCTAATAAACTGTAGTTTCTCTGAACATCCTTTCAGCCACCTACCAAGGGCCTTGAAGGCAATCTAATGAAAATTTTGGATAATCATTTGTGCCATTGAATGACTAAAATAAAATGAGATATAATTAAAACTGAGCTTTAATACCATCTAATCTGAAGTGAAAAATATATCACTGAAAAGTTGGAGTAAAGGATTAAATACTACTGGGCATTAAGTGTGAGAGAGGCTTTGGTTAATAAAGATTCAGCTTTCCTTCAGTTCTCAAAGGGTAACAAGTCAGAAGAATAGCACTATTCAAACTGTGTAATAAAAGATCTCAAGCAATCATCAGGAGTGTTAAAAGAGCATAAGAATTTTCAAATTTGTTATGGATCAGGAAAAAAAAGAAATAAAAAAACCACGGAGTACCAAATATTTTTGCTCTACCTGTAAACTTCCTTTCTGTATAGAACATATTAAACAGCTTGCTAGTGTTACAGTGGCCACTAGGTGTCAACAAAGTCTAACAATATAGCACTTGAGTTTAGATTTTAAATGAGGTGCAAAGAAATAGACTTGAAGCTATCTTTGTTACACACATTCGTATTGATATATGCTTACACAAATGTATACTACTTGGCTCCATATAAAATCCAATCCAATCCAGTCCAAAATCCAATCGACTTAATGTAGTGGCAGAATGGTAATAGTCTACACACACCAACACTTCCAAGTTCACACAGGCACATGTATCTAATCATGTTGTAAATACAATTTTTGAGGTATCATCTAAGCTGCCAGCAGGTGTCAAAATAAGCTGATCTTCTTTGCCTGGATAGCTAGTGAACCATACTCCATGCTCACATTTGACTGGGAAAAAGCTTGGATAATTCTTTCTCTTCCTACTTTAAGGTCTGTGCAATTTTATGCAATAAAAGTCAATGAGAGGAGATTTGCCATGACCTACATAGTGTATGCAAATGGACGTTTTCCATTTCCATGCTTTCTTTCTTGGGCACCTGGCTTCCTTAAAACGTATTTTTGTGTCTGTGAGAGACAGAGCTGGACCTTATTTTTACTTCTGTACTAATTGGGGAAGCTGGGAGGAAGAGAAATAGAAATTTCCCCATAAGAAGAAAAAGAAAAAGCTGAGCACTCCTTCATTCTGACAGGAAAGGGGAGGCTCAAACTTACTCTGTCAAGAGCTAGAAAATTAATGACCCTTTTTCTCTTTGAAGTTCAGTGGCCTAAATATCGAGATGAGCAAACTAATTCCAGTCTCTCACTCACAATTGCACCAATTTAAGTCATAAGAAACCTCTCCAGATCTACCTGATGTTAACAGAGGCAACAAGTATGCCATTAAATGTTTATCAATAAGGAGGACACAAAACCACCCAGTACCTGTCCTACCTCCCTCTACGTTTTTATGATTTTTTTTAAATCGTGGAGATTATGAACGAAATTATTCCATCCTATAACAGATAGAATTCCAGATAGGAAAATCTGCCAGTGTTTAATTCAAAGTATTTCTAGAGCCACTTTTAACCATGCAGTTACTAAATAAAAAAACTAGAAGAATTTTGTAATACTTCTAAAACTGGCATTATGATTCTGGTAGTCAGCCAAGTATTCATACCACATCTGTTTCAAAGAAAAGCTGAGTAGAAACTTTGGGATCCAAGTTGTCTAAATGCTATCAATTCTGTTCAAAACTTTTATGTTATACTATGTTTTCTTTTAATTGTGAAAATATTAACATATCTATGCTTTGCAGTTACTACCAGAGAGCTCAGTCCTCAGTTTTTAAAGACAGCTAAGAATGATGGGCTGTTTAAAAAAAAGGACATATGCAACTTTCAAACAATTAATGAAAATGAATGTCATAGATTTCTTTCCTTATGGACTTTGGAATATTCAGATATGGTATCTTATTAAATAATTTCAGATGAGTACACTTCGGAGGAAACTCCTCTCTTGCTTTCTTGAGTTTTTCCAGTAACTATTCTGATTATTAAGATTTCTTTGGAGCAGCAACACATGCAAGTATCATGAATCCTCACAACTCTAGGGCAGATATCAGGAAAAAACATCCCATAATCTAGAACAGACAACACAAAACAAATTACTTCAAATATACTGAGCAATCAGGTTTTTTTCTTCTTTCCTAAGAATGATTGATGCAGTTTAAAACCAGGTAAGTCTCGCTCATCTATTGCAGTTTTTAAACCTCACAATTTACTCCACGGAGCCCAGTGGTATTCAGTTATGTGTCCAAAGTTATTTTAACTATGATCATCATAACATAAAAGACAGCCACATTGACTCTTCTCCTGTCCTGCTCTGAGTTCAAGCTAAGGGGCCTTTGCTCTTCGGTCCATTTCATCTGTTGTAAAATAAAAACAAACAACACTCTTTCTGGTCCCCCCTGAAGACAGAATGATTGGCCCTGGCATACTACTGATATTCATTCAGAGGACACTTCCATGTACAATTGTTTCAAAGTAATGTAAAGTGTCAGATTTTGAAAGCTTGGACTAAAATGTCTAAGACAAGAATCCCGTACAATTTTAAAGCTCCTCAGTTACAAACAGAGTTTAGTAACAGGGTGCCCTTTAAGCAGCTCAAACCACTTAATGAGGCTTTGGTTTTCTCCAGTTAAAACTGAAGATGTAGTTTCATGGAAATTGTACCTCAAGAATACAAGTACCAAAAGTTATTTAAAAAAAAAAGGAAAAAAAGAAAAAAAAATACACTAGCATGAAGTAAAATATCTCAAAGATAAAGAAATTTGGAATTTCTCACTATAATGCATCTACTTAAGCAACCTTGAGGGTGAAAGTTTCCACAAATACTATCTAAGCAGCTTCTCAGAATATACATTGATTCTAGAAGAGATAACACTGATAATTATATCACAAGAGACTTCCTTCCCTAAAAGGAAATTGGAAAATGTGACAGAGAGGAGGAAAACCCAAAAATAAACCCAAGAAAAACAAACAAACATCCTCACAAGCCTCTTAAAAGAGAACAGTGGGAAGAATGAACCTATTTAAGCATCTCAAAGATGATGACAGGGACTGGAAGAAGAGAAAAGGAAGCAGTCATGAAAAGCAGTGGTTATTGCAGCAGCTGGTATTTTCCAAAGATGACAGAACATTTATCCCTTTCTTGACAATCTTATGAATATAGAGGGTTAGCATCAGCATCTCCTACTTGCTGGTATTTGTACTCTTACTCCAGAAGATTCTAGTTCTTGCCAAATGGAAGGGAAAATCTGTCAATAATGTAGATTCTGCTTCAGAGGCAGCTGTAACACCCAGAAAAGAGGGCCATCTTCTTGGCTTGAAATACAGTTGGTCTTTCTTAAATCTTCATTGTAACACAGTTGGTCAGAGCTCTGTAAGGCTGTGAAAGGAAGATCCACTGATATACAAATATACATATTTGTAAATACATATGTATTCTGTATATATATATATATATATATATGCTTGTAGATATATTTTTCCAGTAACACATCTCCTTAGTGTAAAGACCTTACACAGCGTTTGTGGNCCCCTATATTTAAACCTGGACCTCCCATCATGTTCTGCCTTTGTCCCTGGGCCCTCCATGCACTCAGCTGGAATAAACATCTCCATGGAACCCAAACAAAGGCCTTTCCTGCCTCTTTGCCATTGACTCATATTAGCAGCTATCCTGGCTCGCAACAAGCATTGATAAACTTACACCCCAAGGCATAATTTCCATCCTCAAGCAGTCACAAAAAAAATCACAGTTCTGTTATATATGTTTATACACAAGGAAAAAGGAGAGTGGATTAAAAATTCCCTGCTACATCCATAAGAAAGGATAAGCTCTGTAAATTCTGTCTGCTGTTTAATTGCCTCTCTCTAAATCACTGTATGTGATTTTGCAGTTGCTGTATATAATTTCTGAATGACCAAAGCTGGCAGATCAGATTTCATTTTTATATGTGCTAACTATTTTATGCATGCATGTGTGCAGAACAGTCAAACCATAAAGTAATTGGAACAAAGATGCTATTATTTTAATTATATTGTAAAAGGCTAATTTTATAGTCATGTAAAACTGCTGGATTTCTCAAACAGCCATACAGTATTACATAATCCCTAGCAATTAGTTTCATCAGGCAATAAATCTTTCATCAGCAAAATGGTACACAGTAAATTATACCAGGAATGCAGTGTTGGAGAACAATGGGAGGACATATACAGTGTGAATAAAAAAGAAACAGATGTATTTCTGGTAAAAATCCAAAGCAAGCTCATAAAAATCAAGGAATTTACTCCAGCCTGTCTGAGAACCATCCTATGTAGAATAGATTACAGTGGATCATATAGTGAGTCTTTTAACCTACACAGTGTCTATAAACATCCTGTATGTTTATTGCTATTAATTGTAACAGCAAATATGACTAAGAATACTTGGGTTTTTCCTCGCTTTTGTTCATGGTCCCAGTACACGTGAACCACAATCTGCAGGCAGATTACCAGAAGGTACTCAAAAAACCTCTCTCTCTTTCCTCTCCCCATTTCTTCTCACTATCAACAATTAGGTCTCAGATCCAGAGAGCCTCGCAAGAAGAAAACTTTTGACATCTTAGTGCACATCACATGGAAAAGCAATGCAGTTCTATCAGCAGAAAGACACCAGTCTGTCAAAAGAAACCGTTTACACTGGCATAAGGTCTTATAAAATTTCCAACACAAATTACAATTCTAACACCTTAGAGAAAACTCCTCTCTTCAATTCCTGTTCTTCTCAAACTGTCAGTTTTTGGGCTGAGATTTTTTCTTGAAAGGCTGTCTGAAAATTGGCTTATGAAGTTATGCAACTGCTTTACTCTAATAGGACTCGTGATGAAAAAATTACATGGATGGACAAGGGAACTCCACACCTAGCAAAAGAAAAAAAACTACCCATATTCCAGAGTTATGCTGGACAACTTTGAGTTCAGAGCCATCAGGATAAAATCATACAATCAGGTTTCATTTACTTTTCCTATGTTAAAAAGTCTCATAAACTTGGGTTGCATAGTTATCACGCCACATTCTTTGTGCTCATCGATTTTAAAGAATAATATCAGCTTGTGCTCCATCCCAGTCCCAACACTTCTCTTTCTAAAAGCTGCAGAAAAAAATAGGTTTAAGATGAAAGGCAAGAAAGACTAGTTGTCAAGAGGCTAAGGTTGTCTCAGTGTCTCTTGCTCATTATTTATCTGTCACTGAGAGAATAAACAAGAAGTACAGGAATAAAATCGCCCAATCTGACTCATCTGTTTTTATGTTTATAAAGAACAGCATGAGGAAGTGCAAGCAGACTGAACTGTATATTCTGCTATGCAGCACTGGATATGTTTAAGGAGTTTGCTCTCATAGTGGGACAGAAAATGATTCAATAATTCAAAACTACAACAGGCAATACTATGGCTTATTTTTCAAATTTCTTCTAAAGGCACAAACCAATCACTGTCTGAAATGGGCTGGAAGAAACTTTATTTGAGGTAATTATCCTTCCTTATGAGTTTTGGTTGTTTTTTTTTTCTGTGAAGGAGCTACATCACTATGGATTGAGAAGGCCAGCCTAAATTGCTACTCATATCACCTGTGGCTTACGTGACCTCATTTATGCATATATTCAGCATAGATTTTTTTCTGAAACCAACAAAATATGTGGGTTTTTCCTGCTTGGATTTTGTATGATAAATTTAGGGCTGGCCAGCTTAGAAGTGTGACAACTGTGAAATTGACATCAAAGTATTCAAGAAAATGAAATGCAAACAATTTGAAAGGCATAGGATTTTCAGCTACCTCTTAAGAACTCTGCTTTGTTTGCTTTTGACATCTTTACTTACCGTCACATGTTTAAAGACCAATGCCTAGTACACTACCATGAAAGATTCTTTGTAAAAAGTCAGTGTGTGTGTTGTGTCAATTACAGAGAAGATCTGCAATGCAGAAAAATGTGGGGAAAATACTGGCAACTGTGAAATTTTTGAGTGTCAATCACAAGGTGAGTAAATATACCCCTAAGCCATTAAATATTAATAAGCACAAAACTAAGTTACAGTAAGATTATTAATCAAATTATATCAAAATCATGATGAATACAAATATGCATAGTTTATCTTACCTCAGGGGAACGAGATTGATTTTTTCTTCTTGAGAATATGTCTCCAAGTATAGGAACCTAAGGATGTCAGAAAATGGTTGTGAGTATAAGCCTAAACCTTGCCTGACTCCTTTGTTAGTTCCTTTGATGTAAATTATATTATAAATATATGGAATCCCTTGTTATTTGTGGGTGATTCCTGTCTGTCCTAGGTCATCCAAATGACATCCTATTCTCAAGGAAGATGCAGAATATTTTTAACTTTAGTATTTCCTAATTTTTGTTCACAAATCACAATAAGAAGCAAATTGTTAAAAAGCCCAAACATTTCAATATCAACAGTTTGACTTAAACAAAGGATTGCTAAGCAAATCAAAATCTAGAAAGCAAGATACAGCAAGAAATTGTGACTATTATTCTGAATAATTGGTGGCACTTATAATGTGTTGTTGCAGAAGCTCTTGCTGGCTAAGGGCAAAGCTGATTTGCCTGAATGTTTTTCCTGTAGATTGCCTTATGCTATCCTAACACAGAAGAATGAATGGTAAAAAGAAAAAAAGAGTTAGTTCAAAAATAAAGTCCTATACTTTAAAATTATTTAAATATTTGTTCTACCCCTGTGGCAAGAGTCCCTATCCCAATTTGCCTGATACCTTGTGGTCCCAGCTGTGGCAGGTACACAATTACCTCTCCTCCTCCCCCTTCCTGCTCCCCACAGTGTGCAAATCCCCTTGGACAGCAGACTGGACCTCCTGCCAGGGAGAGGCCTTGGCCCAGAGGAGTTTCTGGACCATGACTGTGTACGATAACAAGCCTCAAACTGACCTGGTTATAAATGGGGCCTCTGACAGAAACCATGTGCAGTTTTCCTTGGAGCAGCAGTTCTGTGATGGCAAACTTCCCCTTGGGGCTGGGATGCCCTCAAGAAGACTTCCAGTGAGTGAGTGCCTTCATCCCATTGCTAGGTGAGTGACTCTCTCATGGGGATCTGATCCTTTGACCTTTCCGGTGAAGTGATCCCACCTGGGCTGGGTACCCCCGAGGGAGAGGCCTCCCGTGCACATATGAATGCAGATGTGCTTTGGGTCATTGTCCTTGTCCTTGCAGGAACAATATCCCTGGCTGGTAACACTGAACCTGTAACTGTTATGGAGTGTCATCATACTTACGCTTCTATTTGTTAGCTTTAGCCGTGGGTTTTTGGTTGCAAATTAAAGGTTTTATGCGTGTTTTATCTTTGTGAAGTTCTTTTTGTGGACGTCCATGACAATACCCCTCATATAAGGGGAGAAATTTCTTCTAAGGTATCCTAAAGTTGAGTGTTTACATACCTGGAAATAATGCTTTGAATTTCTTTAGAATCTCTAAGCCAAACTACAGTGACAAATTAAACAATGACTATGTGGAAGGGACAAGATTGATTATTTGTCCTTCATCTCATAAGGTCATGAAGTTATCATAGGGATAAAGTATGTCTGCTATGAGGAAAGGCTGAGAGGACTGGGATAGCTCAGCCTGAAGAAGAGATGACAGCCTTCCTGTACCTGAAGGGGGTGTACGGGAGAGCTGGGGAGTATCTTTTTAGGAACAGGTATTGATAGGACAAGGGGGAAGGGCTTCAGACTAAAAGAGAGTAGTTGAACTCATGACTAGGGATTCAGTAGTTTGTCATGGCCAAGATAAGGTGCATTTCCATAGTGAGTTCTTTTTTCAAATAATCAGCTGAGCTCTGAACTATCTGTGTAGAAGGCATCACTGCTTTAAAGCTCCAGAAACATTGCTGCTGGAGTAGGAGATTATAATGGTTCTGTTTATTAGTACTCTAACTCAGGAATTTCTGAAGTATACTTACATCTTAAGTACAAATTGAACAGCTACCTCTGGCTACAAGAAGTTCAAAATGATGCTTAGAGGCAATGTCAAAAGCACCTTGGAGAGACTAATTCCTAGAATGACTGGGGAGTGAAGAGCATAACTTGGAAATGCAAGAGAAGAAATTGCTGACAGATGTGACTATCCAGCAAAGAGAAGCATCCTTTTTGGTTTTTTATGCATGTTTCACAATGCAACTACCCAATGCTCTTGGCCTTGGACTAAGAGGTGGTTGCAGTGACTTTGGGTGGAGAATAACCTTCCAGCCCAAGCTGCTCAGGAAGACCTTGGAACTGCCTTTTCGTCATAAAGTTTTACTGATATAATACCTAATGAATGGCACATTTATCTTTCTTATAAGACTATAATTCAAATCATACAGATCAGATTATTACCTTTTAGGAGCTATTAACCATTTGCCAATGCCTAGTGATGCAGTTATTAATTAAAAATACAAGCAACAGAAATTCAGAGGAGCAGCAAATTTCCTATTTGATCATTGTTAGTAGTTTAGTCCAGCTTTTGACATATTCAGGGAATACTGGAAGAAGAGTAAGAAATCTGTGTCTGGATGAACCTGCAAGCCCAAAGGTATTAATCTTCTGCTAAGATCCTGGAAGGTAATTGAAGAATAATAACCTCAGAACACCTAACTTGTCAGATTTTGCCACTAATTTAAAGTCAAAAATCTTATAGAGGGACCTGCACTTTTTCCACTGGTGTCTGATGGACTGAGATACTCTAATGGAAAGACAGCAAAGCAGGTTTTGAATTCTGGCACAGGAACTAGAAGTCTAAGGATTTCCCACTTAGTCATGGATGTTAGATGGGGTGAGTTGGGTCCAGTAAATGTTATGCTAATTAATCCCTTTAAAAGGATTGGGAAGGAATATGTAACGTGGGATTTTACAGAACACCATACTTCATGCCTTTGCAGCCTACCACACCTCTCTTGAAAGGAACGAGGTTATCGAGGTTTGGGAGGGTAACTAGTCATCTGTGTCTTTTAGAATGGACCAGCAGTCCTAATAAACACAACAGACAGGCTGTTTTAAAGGGACATATGTTAGGTGCTACATCTCATCAGCCTGTGGGACTGCTCAGTCAGAAGGGGCAGCTGACAAACATAATACTGAGGTCAGAGACTTTGATAACATAAATACCACAGACCTGATACTGAAAGTGTCATTGCCATGGAACATTGAGAAACACTGCCCAGTCTCAGATATTTCCTTTGGTTTTTGTTGTTGTTGTTGTTGTCCTGAAGGTGCTAGTGAGAAGTAGATGATGCCATTAATGCAAACTTACCTTTTTAAAAAGGTCATCTTTCCATTTGAAGTCAATCTCCAAGTCGATTTCTTTGGAACAGTGGTCCGACAGCAGCCATTCCCAGTCATTCCACTGGCATTCCTATTGGCATTCTAATTTGCATTCTATTAACTACTTAATAAAACCTACTTAAACCAAATAATAAATAAAGCTTAATGAAAGTTCCAGCTGTCAGATTTCCTGTGCAATTTTCATTTTTCAGCAAGTATGCAACAGTTCTCCATTTTATTTTTTAAAACAAATTTTATAAATCCCCTTCTTTTCAAAATGTGCATGTATATAGCATACTACATTGTACACATTAAAACAAACCTGCTGCTTTGATGAATTAATATTTTCAATCTCATTGTGAGCAATACATTGCAAACATTCAAACTCAGAATGCTAAAACCATATAAGCACATATAAAGGTAGTGTTAACTGTACCTGTCTTACAATTGCACAAAATGAAAAATGGACCTTATTACTGAACTTCCTCAACGTTCTGCATTTCAGTTTCCAGTGGAATTTAGGTTCAGGTTTTTTTCTGTTGCACTCTGCAATTCTTGGGAGAAGTACTGATGGGTTTTTGCTACCTGTATTTCCTTCCATCTGAAAGGAATGTGTTGACATAAAGAATCTGGAAGAGAAGAAAAGCCTACTCCCTCTCAAAAGTGTCTGATATGCTCAAATCTTTATCTGTTGAAGTTGTCTTCAGCTGATTGGCACCAGTGGTCCATCTTTCAGAATGAATATATTTTATTCTTTCATATTTGTGAATCCAAACCCAGAATACTTAAAGACACAGAGCAAATTTATTTCTCAGAGCAAAAGAAAATTTCAAAAAGGTACTCATTGGTCTAACACCTCTTTGCCTTAGAGAGGTTTAGCTTTTAGAAGCTAATCTGACTGTTGCAATTAAATAGAATTAACAATCTTGGTTAATAGAGCTAATTATGAACAGCAGCCACACTCATATGCAATTTTCCTCATATTCTATCCAATTTCTAAGAACCTATGATTGCAGAGTGAAAATTAAACAAACTTATTAAAAATGTTCAATATTGCAAATAAAATGAGTAAGTGGAAACACATTTCATGTACTCCATGCTGCACTTATAAACTAAAAAAAAAAAAAAAAATCTATATAATATATACTGAACAGGAGATACCGTGGATAATGGGGGTTTTTAAGACCTCCAGAACTTAAATGTCTGAGATTTGGAAGGTAAAAAATGAAATATCACAAGATCATGTGGACATGAAGCTTTTTATTAGAGTAACATCTGCAATGAGTGCTCTGGACAATAGAGAAACAGGAAAAGAAATGCTGCTTCGTATTTTACCTAAAAAGCTTTGGTATTCCTTAAGATTCTCAAAAGAGTTTGGATCTTTAATTGAAGTAATTTTCAAACAGCTAAAATTCAAAACCTTTTACCCCAATTTGAAGGCTTTGTCACAGAATTAGCACAAACCCCCTTGCAAAGTTTGTGAAATGCTGGCTTTCACTTTTATTACTAATATAGACTTCCCACTTTAAACCAGAAATCAAACTGTGTTCTGCAGTCTTGCCCAGTCAGCAACTCAGTAACACTGAATTATACTGCACTCTCTTTTCCCTTCTTCCTTTCTGCTACGCACCTATTTAATGGTGTATTCCAGCCTCTAGGAGACTTGTATCCACACAGATTTTATATCCAACACTGCAGTGGGGAGGAAGGTAATTATTCACCAAATGAATATTTTATTATTTTCGAGACAAATAAGCACAATTCTTAGACAGATAGATGTGTAAATTGGTATTTAAGTAGCAGTGCAATTTTTATACCTCAGTCAAAAATTGCCACTCAACATCTTTTATTGCTATAAGTAACAATAAGCAAAAAAAAGTAAGTTTTGAACGCTTGGCTTCTCTTTTGGTGTGTATACATACATACCTCAAGGAATTGCGTATCTAATCAAATGGATTAAATGAACCCCAAACAACAAAACTTACTGTCCTCTCCGTTGAAGTGTAACCAATAAACTTGCAAATATGCTATGTTTTAAAAATCTGTTCTGATACTAATTTCATTTTGTATCTTATTTATATACCCATGATATTGAGAGTTAAGCTCAGAATTTCTAATTGCATCCCAGAGAAAGAGGAGGGCTGCTGATGGTGCACAAGAAATTTGATACCAAAAATTCTCTGTTCAAAGATTTCACCTGATAGTACGTCATAACTGCACTGAGGCAGTACAACCCTTGCCAACATACTTCTGACAAGTGCTATGCTTGTTAAAACCTGTGAATAAGTAAGACAATTATTATACCCTAGTTACAGTAAAATTTCAATGTAGATATTCTTTTTACTTTGTAGTGTATCTCTTTGTCCTGAAATGTTTTAAAGTTCTCATCTGCTTGCCTTTGAAAATTTTACATTTTTTTATAGATTACCAGAATTGAAATACAAGGTAATCAGATATGTTAATAGATGTCAAAATGAAGTAGTTGGTTTATAGATAATGATCTCTCAGCATATATGATAGGTGACACAATTATAAAATGGGAGTCTATGAGAATTATCAGTAGCAATTTATATTTTTCAGGCAGCCAGTTATCACACCTAGATATCAGCAAGGAATAAGTCTATAATTACATTCAGACTTTGAAAATGCCTTGGTAGTTTTTTAATAGGGTCTCCAAAGCTGACTGAGCACTAATATTCCATTGATTTATATATTTTTTTAAAGTGTTAGGAAAAGATTTCTTTGTCACCTGTACTAGATCTGGCTGGGACAGACTTAAATTTCTTCATAGCAGTGAATATGGGACTATGTTTTGGATTTGTGACCTAAAAATTATAACACACTGATGTTTTAGCCATTGCTGTGCACTACTTACACACTGTAATTTTCTACTTCTCACACCATCCCAGCAGCAAGAACACTAAAGGTACACAAGAAACTGGGAACTTTTTGTGCACTGGAACAGCTGATCCTGACTAACCAAAAGGTTATTCCATACCATACAATGGTGTCCTGGTTTCATCTGGGATAACTTTCTTCTTAGTAGCTGGTACAGTGCTTTGGTTCAAATTCAGAATAATGTTAATAACACACTGATGTTTTGGTTGTTTTGATGCTTGATGTTTAAGTAATGCTTACTCTGAATCAAGGACTTTCTAGTGTCTCATGTGCACAAGAATCTGTGAAGGGACAGAGATGGGATGAGGAAGTCCTCGCTTCCTGAGCTGGCAGTATACCTGCCTGCTGAAGGGAAGTAGTGAATTCATGCCTTATTTTGCTTTGCTTGCATATGTACCTTTTGCTTTCCCCATAAATTGTCTTTATCTCAACCTATGAGTTTTCTCACTTCTACCCTTGCAATTCTTTCCCCCATCCTATGGGGTTGGAGTGAGTGAATTGGTGTGTTAAAACACTTGGTTGCCAGATGGGGTTAAACCATGACATCAAATTGTCTATAATATTTTGGACATTGAAAAAACTAGAAGCTATATGCTGCTGTGCATTTTTCTTAACCTGTGGTTTTTTCTCCAGAATCAGAAACATCATATAGAAATATAAATTTGAATAAGGACTACGGATGCTGAGAGCATGGTCAAAGAGAGACTTTCAAGAATCAGTGCAGCCAGAGCCTGTGAGAAAGATAATTTTCCCAGGCAGAAAGAATGGTAGACAATCTTGGTAAATAACTTGCACCTGTGTTTTTCTCTGTTAGATGTTTTGAAATGTTTTTTTTTTTTTGTACTTAGCCAATGGTCTTGGGGGGCGTCAATCAATTAACCAATCATGTAGTCTCTAGGTAGTCTCTGGACGAACCTCTCTATAAAAGAGTGAGCGTGAACACTCTATAAAGGAGTGTTAATAGAAAAGCTTTTTGCCTCTGCTCTTCATGGAGTGATGTCTCCATGAGTAACCCTTGGTACCACCTTTACAGCCCACCGTGCTCACTGCAGGACGAAGCGGCTTCAGCAGTGCCACTGCTTCCCCCCAACACTTCCCGATGGCAGGAGCAGCGGCACCGTGAGCCGAAGAATAGGGCTTGGCTGGCTGATTTTTCCCCCCTCCTTCCCCGACAGTGGCTGCAGCCGCTCCCATCGAAGCCTGGCAGACAGCCCAGAAAGTCCAAGGCCTGGCAGAGTCCCCAGAAGCAGGTGAGCCCTGGAGCCTGTCCCATGCTCTGCTCAGGACTCGGACACCTGGGGGGACCTGTTCAGGGCTGTGTGGTTCCATCCTTGCATGTTTTCTCCAAAGTGCCTTTTTAATTAGGGAATGTTTTCTTTGTCCTAGAAAAAAAAAACCAAAAACAAAAACGTAAAAGTAGCTTTGTGTTTTCAGTAAGCTGTGAAGTTTGAGGTCATTGTCCTTGGAAAGAAGATTTAAAATCTAATGTTAAAGCAGGAATGGTTTACAAAAGTTACTGAAAGCAACTAATTGGCTGAATTACTTTTCTACTCTCTCATTAATGTTATCTACAGAAAGTATTTGAGATGGATCAGTGCCAGTTTTACCATTTATCAGCTGTTTAATGCTTTTTGTTTGCTTTATTGTCTTATACGAGTGGATGTATGGAGAAGTATATTCTCAAAAATTTTTAGAACAAGTTGTATTTGGAATATGTTCTTAATATCGTAGTGTGAATCCACCAATTTTTATAAAAGGCATTATCCCTAAGATATTATTTGATCTTATGCATATAAATTCTTTTGATTATATGCAGTTTGTTTATGGTACCATTACTATGAATAAGCCAGTTGTTTTTCTATGTTCAGGGAACCCTTACAGTTGAGGCCTGAACTCTGGCCAAGCCCTGGCCCTACCTGGTTGGGAAGCATTCCAACAAACCCAGGTGTTTCTGCACAAAAAATGTAATTGAGTTGCTTTGACTTTCTGATTCAGATGTATGGTAGCTGGACCCTTTTTAGGGTGCATTTGGGAGCCTTGCCCGGGAAGGTTTTCCAGGTCCTCATGGTGAAATGGATTTACCAGCTACAGCAGACTCTGGGTGATGGTACAGCATTTAGGCAAGTGAAAGAGTATTGTTCTAATCACTGTCCTTTGTCGTGTGTTACTGATTACATGTCTCACTTTGCTTGTTTTGGGAGCAGCCGGGATGTATGTACACACTGTAGCAACAATCATCTTGGAATCCTGTCACGTATATAAAGTTCCCTTGGATGCATTTCTTGTGCATCCAAGAGCTCATTGATGCTGACTTTACAGGTCAGATGCTGACTTTACAGGTCAGATGTGTGCTATGGTTTCCACACCCAGCTTCCCTGGGGAAGGGAATTATCCCTGAAAAAACTCACATTGTTTAACTTGTGCCTTTTAAGTCATGTGTCCCCAGAACAGACCAATGAGTTGTGGAGATGGCAGCTTTGGATCAATGGGTTGCCACAGATCTTCTGGATGGCAGACATCTTAAGCCAGCAACTGCAGATGACATGTACCCTTCCTACCGAATTCCAGACTGCCCCAGATCCAGCTTTGAGGTTTGATCGACACAGGTGCTGACGTGACAATCATCTCCTTCTCTGTGTGACTTCCTACATGGCCTTTGGCTCCTGTGGGTTCAGCCATCGCAGGGTTGGGAGGAATAACAGAGTTATTTAAGCCAATGTCCCGTGCTGGTGAAAAATCCAGTTCAGCCTTAATATCACTGCAGCTCCACTCAGTCTCTGGGGGTGGGATGTATTGGCAGCTTAGGGGGTACAGGTTGGGACATATTCTGTTTTAGTAATTAAGAAAAAATCAGGGAAATTGAGGTTATTACATGACCTCCGAAGTATCAATGCTGTGATGGAAAGTATGGGGGCATTGCAACCTGGTATGCCCTCACCCACACGATCCCTATGGGGTGGGAAATTCCGATCATTGATGTGGCAGGACATCTCACCTCTACCACAGATAGCTGGCACATATGCAAGAGATAGCTTGGGCAGTTCACAGACCCAGCATGGACTATCTCTGGCGCCAAAGGGCTCAGGCCCACAGCTAAGAATCAAAATCTTAGTCTGCAAAGCAACGGTGGGACGAGATGAAAGAAATATTTTATGACCAAGAGACATGGTTCTCATGTCTATAAAAGCCCACACAATTATCACAGAGCAGAAGTCTCTTGAACCCTCCTTGAGGACTGTGAGAAGATTTCTCCTTGGAGCTGGACGCAACTCCAGGTCACTTCCCTGGGATTGAGAGAGACGATTTCTCTGTCTACCCTTTGAGAAACTGGTGGTAAGAAACATTGGATCCTAAGCTGTACTATTTCTTATCTAGCTGTAATTTTATGGTACCTTTAACTCCGCGGGTATATACTGGTATTGCCTTTTGGTTTGGTTTTTTTTCCCTGTGTAGTAATAGTCCGTTTTAAGTCATGTCTGTTAGTTTTGTGTCTATTAATAAGTAATCCCTTTTATAATAGACTGAGTCGGCCATTATTAAAAGATTGTAAATCAGAGTGGATTTTGGGGTGCTGACCATCCCAAAAACGCAACTGCCTGAACTGCCAAAGGCCTGGGCAATAGGCAAGGCCTAATTTAAACCTAGATCATCCATTCCTAACAATTGACTTGAAGGTTGCTTTTCCTTTGCATCCAAATGACAAGCCAGAATTTCTTTACTGTGCCTGCAGTTGGTGATGCTGAACCTGTGGAGAAGTATCAATGGAAGGTTCCACCTCAGGGCATGAAAAACAGTCTTACCATTTGTCAATGGTATGTGGCTCAAGCTTTGTCTGGAGTCTGTGAGCAGTTTCCTATACTGCTCTCAGTATATGGATGATATCCTGGTGGCAGCATCCACCCAGGATGAGCTGTTGAGGATACAGCCACAGCTGCTCACTGACCTGCATTCTTATGGGCTGCAAGTGGCTCCGGAGAAAGTTCAGCAGCATCCTCCTTGGAAATATTTAAAAGCCAAAATTTTGGATCAAACCATACAACATCAAGGGGTGCAATTCCTGGATTCTATTAAGACTCTGAATGATGCCCAGAAATTGCTGGGTATCACCAATTGGTTACACCTTACTTGGGGCTGACCACAACACAATTGTCCCTGCTGTTTAACATTTTAAAGGGGGACCCTGCTTTGGATTCACCTCAGGAATTGACTCCTGAAGCACGATGAGCGCTGGAGGAAGTCCAACAGGCTGTTTCTGCCTGTCAGGTTTATGGAGTGGATCCCTCTATTGATGTTACTGTTTTCATCACCACTCCAGATTTTCATCCTACAAGTATCATTGGCCAATGGAATGAGCAATGGTCCGATCCTTTGCACATCTCAGAATGGGTCTTTTTGCCCCATCAACCAAAAAAGACAGCATCCACATAGTTTGAAATTACTGCAGTTGGCAAAATCAACCAACTTGTCTTTGTGCCCAAAAAATAGTAGGGTGCCAGTGCAAGGCCCCCCCCTCTTCCCTGACGGCCCTGGAAAAACAGGGAAAGCCATTGTTACTTGTAAGGATGAATCTGAGTGGCAGGTGTTGGAAGGCTGTGAGTCAGGCTCTGCCCAGCTGGTTGTATCAAGGGCTGTTGCCACCTTCTTCTAGCTGTTTTCTCAGGTACCTCTGAATTTGGTCACTGATTCTGCTTATGTAGCAGACATAACCCAGTGTTTGGATTGTTCACTTTTGAAAGAAGTCAACAATGCAGTTTTGTTTTTGTTATTGAAAACTTTGTGGTGTACAATTCAGGCTCAAGTCCACCCATATTACATTTTGCACATTCAAAGTCACACCAGTTTGCCAGGTTTCATAACAGAAGGTAATGACAGGGCTGGCAAGTTGGCCAACCCTGTGTGGGTAGCGCCTCAGCCTGACAAAGAGTGCAAGCCAAACATTGCATGATTTTTTACATCAAAGTGCACATACTCTGCAGAAGCAGGTTCAGGTGACGCCATACCAGCGGGGATAAACCCCACAGGCCTAAAAGCCTTGCAGCTTTGGCAAATGGATGTCAGTCATATTGCCAAATTCGGACGAATTCAAGTATGTGCATGTTTCCATTGACACTTTCTCCTCTGCTATGTGGGCATCTGCTCATATTGGAGAATAGGGTCGTGATGTCATTGCCCATTGGAGGCAGACTTTTGCGATTTTAGGTATACCTTCTTCTGTGAAAACTGACAATGGTCCTGCCTATGTNTGAAACCTGACAATGGTCCTGCCTATGTCACAGAAGTCGCTGCAGTTTTTACAGCTGTGGGGTGTGACACACAAATTTGGTATTCCACATTCTCCAACTGGTCGAGCCATTGTTGAGCATACTCATGTCATTTTTAGACTTGTTTTGTAAAACCAAACACAGGAATACATGGAGAAACCCCGCAGAGTTAATTGGGAAAATTTATATACAATTAATCATCTCA
>VZTN01020664.1:1470-11719 GCA_013400515.1 Erpornis zantholeuca
ACAGAGATGAGTCTGAACTAGCTAGTCACTCAGGTTGTTCTCTGCAGACATAATTTCTAACTCATCAGGCTACAGCTGAAATGACTGTGATTAGATTGTCGGCACATAATCTTGAACTGTTGCATTTTCTGCCCTATCTGCTTACTGCACTCTAACTCATCATTTAGTTTCTAGAGCTAAATAACTCTTGGCTACTAGCAATTTTCAAGGTCTAATTCCACTGACCTGTAATACCTTCCCATGTGAAGGCTTATCTCTACATTTCAGATCTCTAAAAAATGCTTTTTTGGTGAATATTATCTTTAAGTAAAACTTAGAGTAAGTAAAATACTTAAAAACTTAAGTAAAACTGAGGGTGTTTTTCCTATTTCAGCATTTTATATGCTTCTTGAGAAGGCGGTTTACTCATATTTTGGCAAGTCTTTTCCTACAGTCTTTTTGCTTCTTTTTTAGGGAATACAGATTCCTGAGAGCTTCAGCACTTATCTGTACAGAAATTCCACTCTTTATGTCTGCCAATTCCCAAACTCCTAGTCTAGAGCACTTCTTCCAGCTAGTTCCTTTACCTGAGTGATCAGTTTTAATGATAGACTTTTCACTGTTTCTTACCATTTCACTTAAATTGAATCTGTTTGTGATTCTTCATTTAGAACCTGTTAGCCAAAGCTCATTCTTCTCTAATATCCTAATGTACTAGCAAAAACTGAGCCTGGAGTAATAACAATTGTTACTGGTTCAGCATATATTTGGTGAAGAAGTTTGCTAGCAATCTCCTCCAGGAATTTCAGACACTATCAATAGAAAAGTAATACGTTCTTTCAAACAAATCTTTCTGGGAAAAAATATTGTTAATATAACAATCAGTAACATTTATTCCTGGTGATATTCCTGACTCCTGCATATTATGATCAATATCTCACTCTGAGATCTACAGCACTTCAAAACATCATTCACGATAAATATATTGTCATCCCTCCTCAGTCATTACCAAAAGTGGTTGTTTCCTCTGTTCCATCTATCTTCATTTTAATACAGTCTATCACAACACAAATTTCCAGTGAGTCC
This sequence comes from Erpornis zantholeuca, assembly GCA_013400515.1. Taxonomy (NCBI): domain Eukaryota; kingdom Metazoa; phylum Chordata; class Aves; order Passeriformes; family Timaliidae; genus Erpornis; species Erpornis zantholeuca. Next base: position 2,536 of record VZTN01020664.1, read on the forward strand.
CATTTTTCTGATACACACCTTAGTGGTCTATTTCCTGGTGAATGCCTACCTACCTTAGTGTTCCTGCCATCATCTTTGTATACCTTAGTTCTGCTTACAAAGTCACTGTCAACTATATCTGGCCTGAGTTGTAACATCTATGTATAAGTATTTACATTATCTCTGATTTCCTCAGCTTGTTAACTTCTGTATTTTACAGTTCACAGCAGCACATATACTGTCTTTTTCCTTCTTCTAGGAAGTCTTACTGAGAAGTGCTGAGAAGGAAAAGATTCTTTTCCTGACAAGTATTGGAACAAATCAACCCTACGATATCTCAGGATCTGTCAGCCTAAAATCCCAGGTGTCTATAGCTCTGAGGCCCATCATTTGAGAAAAGTGTTCTCTTCAGGAACATCTCCAACAGCTCAACAGCCCAATCGTCCTTAGAGTAATAATCAATATAATCCAAACAACTTGTGTGTTTAAATAAATAGATGACTATCAATGGGCTCTTTAAAAGACATCACCATCCATGCTGTGGGTTGCTGTTAAGTCAAATTCTTAAGGTATTTCACATTTGTAGTTCAGAAATTGTTATGTTGTGTGGTCACATAGATTATTCACTTTAGCCAATCTGAAATAACATTCATTTGTGGGTTTTTATTCTGATAAATCTTTTACTGATGAAGAATAGAGTGATTCAGAAATTTCCCTATATAGTAAATACTGATATGTAGGTATGGATATAGTCCATATAACATATGACTTTGCCTATACCTGCAAATTCTCCATATACTCCATACTGGTTATTACCATTTGGTGTAAGGACTCTCTGCAAGGACTGATATGGGAGCTATAGTAGAACAGAACTGATACAAGGCAATAATTTTTTTGTCCTCTTCAGAGTGAACATTTATTGGTGTCACTCACAAATCAGTTACACAATGTAACTGGCTATTGATTTAATGTGTTTTGTGAGTCTTTATATGATTACATAAACAGCCATCCATTTTTTATTTTTATTTCTGGTATTTTAAAATATAGTCTTGCTTAGTTATTCTAAATATGTCAAAGAATAGAAACGGCATAAAGTAGAAAACATGCAGGTACAGTCAGTGGCAAAAGGCACTTGTCTGCAAAATTCTGGCAGGTATAAAATGAAACTAAAAGTAAGTGAACCCCAGATACTAAGTAAATATATGTACATATATGTCTGATTTCCCAAAAGCTTTGATTAATTTGGCATTTATGTACAGCTGTTCAAGTTTGTTCTTGGACTTCATGAAATCTCAAAGCAGTATTGCAAAAAGTAAACACTAGAATAGAGAGAAAAACAGACATCCATTCCAGTGCAATGTGACACTGTCCAATAAAATTCACCTGATGCCATGGGAGAATGACATCCAATGCATATTTACTACACTGATGGTGAAAGATTTATCCTTTTAACTGGCTTGCTTATTTTCGATAGAGACAAGATCATCACACTGTCCATCTTTAAGACAATAATTTCAAATAAAAATACTCATGTCCATTTCCAGAAAGCACATGTTCTACTAGAGTTTCTCTTCTTTTTAGGAGTTGCTAACACTGGCTTTCTAAGGCGTTTCTGTTTTCTTCCAGCGGAATCTGCAAAGAATTACGTATTCATTATTTGTAGGATAATCATGCATTGACACAGGGAAGAATCCCATTGAGCTACGCACTGAACATGAATATAATGAATTAACTTCATCACCATGGCTTACAACTGAGCAAGAAATTCCTCTGTTTCATTAGTTTCAAGACACACAAGGACTGTATGCCAAAGGGAGGNCAACTAAATCCAATAGTTTAGAATATTAATATTTTTTCTTACTTATATTAACAAGAAGGCTTGATGAACAGTTTAAAATTTGCAAATATTAAGGGTTTTTTCCATAATAGCTAGGTTAGCTGTAAAGTAACACAGGCAAAAATGAATAAATCATCCTTTATCAAAGTGGTTTTTTGTATACTTACATGAACTATTCAACATAATGTATTTTTCCACTTGTTTCCCTGAAGGAAAAAGTGTGCTATTTCTAAGCTCCTAGCATTACTATTTGTGGTTTATAAAAACATCATATCAACTGGCAATGCTATCCTTTTACTTAGGCACTCAACGAGGGTAGAAGAACTATTATAAAATAAGTAATCAAATTCATTGCTAACAATTGCACAAATAAATATAGTCAATTTTATGCTGATATTAATGTCCTGCCTGGTGAGAAAGGTCAGAAGGGAAATTTCCACAACTGGGCACAGCATGCACAGCATGCAGCTATTTTGAATTTCATTCATTGATATCAGATTAAAGAAACTTTATTGTGCCAAATCAGATGATGCCAAGCTGGTAACGAATGTCAAGGAAGTGATGCCAGCAAATCCTAATGAAGAATCACAGTCAAACATGTTTTTAGTATCCTAGATAGGAACACAAAATAGCACGGAAACTATATGAAATGTAATTATTCAGAGCACATTGTTACAGTAAATGCATTTTTAAGCCATCACATAAGAGATCTTTCAAAGAAAATGCAGTGTTCACTGGAGGAAGAAACAGGATAAATAATTCATCAAAGCATGAACTGAACTGCTTTTCTTGTCATGTGCACTGCATGTTTTGAAGTCCTCTGATAAACATTTTGCTCAGCTGCTGTGCCAAAATAGTCAGAAATGGTTGTAGTCCCTGTCTCTTGGTAGGTAATTCTCTGTTCCTTTTTTTCTAATGGAATGACACTGAAGACTTACATAGCTTCTTATCAGCAGGACATCAAAGACAAAGATTTTGAAACCCAGAGCTCACTGGGCAGATGTCACAGTGCATGATTTTATTTTTTTCATCTCTTCATCTCCATGTACTACTGTTGTATTCCACAGGACTCTGTAACACACACCACAGGGTGTGTTACTGAGACTTGAGAAGTTTTGGGTTAGTTGATTTAGGCAGTTAGCACTATGATTCAGAAATACATCTAGTTGTTTAAAGAGTGTAACACATTGCTGAAAGAATCCTCACATGACCTATCCAGGACATCTTGTTCCATGCTTAAAATAAATGGGGTTTGGATCATATCTCCACCTAGTCATCTACCATTTCAGCAATCTTGATGATGCATTAGAACTGGATATGGTTCAAATTAATTCTGAAAGAACACAAGCTAATTTCAATAACAGTGGCAGAATACTTTTTAACAGACTATTGTTGCGAAGTTATACAGCCATAAAACTATTTCCATACAATGGTGATTACAATTGTCATTACCATGCCACTTTTAACAATAAATTCTATCACAGCTGCCTTCTTCAGTGACTTCCAACATATTGTGTTTCATCATGTTGCAATGTGAATGGTCTTTGTAGCAGCAGGCGCACTTAAATCTAGAAACAACCATATATAAGCATAAACCCTGAGTCATTAAGAGTCAATCCTTCCTTTCCACAAGCTTGATTTCAACATGTTTTTTATCTACCAATTTGTTTAGAGATAGATTCCAATAGTTTGCTAATTCACCATATAATTTTATTAAGGCAAGATTTTTCATGAATATCCATTGCCAACAATAATTATGACAACTCTGACCACATATCAAGCTCACATTTGCTCTTATACTCAACCAAATCTTCTTCTTTTGTGTTGCTATCCACTGAGTTCTTACTAATGTGATTATTTTTCTGCTCCAGTGGTTCCAGAACTGTGTCCAGAACTGGACTCAGAACTCCAGATGCAGTCTCACCAGGGCTGACTTGAATGACAGGATCATTTCCTGCATATCACGCTGGCAACCTTCTTCCTGATGCAGCCCAGGACACCAATGGCCTTCTTGGCCACATGGGCACTCTGCTGGCTCACGGACAACTTGGGGATCACCAGCTCTTTCTCTGCAGAGATTCTTTCCAGCAGGTCAGCCCCCAGCCTGTGCTGGTGCTTGGGGTTATTCCTCCCCAGGCACAGAACTTGCAGACTTGCCTTTGTTGGACTTCAGCCCGTACAGGTCATGCTGACTGTCAGCACAGATATCTGCTGTAGCAGACACTGCTACCAGTTTTGTATCATCAGCAAGTTTGCTGAGGGTACACTCTGCCCTATTATCCAGGTCATTGATCACCTGGGAATACAGCTATAGGCCTTCAACTTGTCACAGCCCTCTAAACCAGCTCTCAAACCACCTCCCTCTCACTCTCTAACCCATAATTTCTGAACTCACCTATGGGATGTGAGTGACCAAAGCCTTGCTGAAGTCAAGGAAAACAACACCCTGCTGCTCTCCCCTCATCTACACAGTCATTCTAGCCTAGAAATCTCTCAGGTTGATCGAGCATGTTTTCCACTTGGTGAATCTGAGTTGATTGGATTCCTGATAACCTCCTTTTTCTCCCCATGTAAATGACATCTGGGATAAGCTGTTCCATCACCACTCTGGGCATGGAAGTGAGATTGACTGGCCTGTAGTTTCCTGGGTTCTCCTTCTTGCTGTGTTTGAAAACTGCAGTGTCATTGGTTTTCTTCCAATCTGCAGGCAGCTCTCCTGTCCTCCATGACCTTTCACAAAGGATGAAGAATGGCTGGGCAACAACATCTTCCAACTCCCTCAGCACTTGTGGGTGCATCCTATCAGGGCTCTCAGGTTTACCTATTTGATCTCCAAACTTATCCTTCTTGATCAAGGGAAAGTCTTCCTTTCTCCAGACTCTCCCTTGCCTCCAGGGTCTGGGGTTCCCAAAGGCCAGATTTAGAAGTAAAGTTTGAAGCTAAGAAGGCATTCAGTAAACCACTTTCTCTTTGTCACTAGGGCACCCACCTCACTCAGCACTAGGACATATTTTCCTGATTCTTTCTTTTGCTACTGATACAGTTGAAGAAAGCTTGTCACAGACATCCCTTACCAGATTTAATTCTGAGTGGATCTTCACCTCTTTTGTCACACCCCTGCACAATCTGAAAACATTCCTACATTTTTCACAGTGGCCTGTCTTTTTTTCCACATTTTGCAAAATTGCTTCTTCTGTTTGGGTTTTGCCTCCTTGCTCATCTGTGTTGGCCTCCTGTCTTCTTCACGTGATTCTTGCTCACAGCAGCGCACGGATCATGAGCTCGGGGGAAATAAGGTTTGAACACTCACTGTCTTAGGCCCTCCTACACTCTAGATCCTCAAGGACTAGGGATCTTCCAAATAGGTTTTTGAGGAGGCCAAAGTTAGTTCTTCCAAAGTCCAGGACTGTAATCCTCCTTGTTATCCTGTTTTCTCCAAGCAGGATCCTAAACTCACTATGTCATGATCACTGCAGCTGAGGATGTCCCAGCCTTTCACATCCCCAACCAGTCCTTCTTTGTGTGTTAGTTCGAGGTCCAGCAGCACATCTGTCCTTGTTGGCTTCTACACCAAATGCATCAAATGGCTGAATATATATATGTACATATATATATAAATGCTCTCAAATGTGTATAAACATACAGAATGCCTTCAGATAGAAAGAAATTAAGATATAAAGCTAATTGCCAAAAAGTCATCATGAATATGTCAAGCAATTTTTACAGTGCTTGACTTCTACTTAAGAATACAACTGTAGACTATTTTCTTTTTTTTTTAATTTCTGCTATCTCACAAGTTTGCAGGTATGGCAAGTATTTCTAAGTCTTATTTTATCCTTTCAAATTATTTTTGTCATCTTTATGCTTGAAATTCATTTGAGACTAACAAAATCTTTCCCAAATGGAGATTTAAAATCAGTTATCACATTATGTCAACACCGTGTCTTTGAAGCAATAACAATAATCATAGGCTCAGCACTAAAAGAAGACACACCACAGACACCAAAGGTTGTACACATGCAGCAATACTCTTTTATGGCACTTAAAAAAAATACAACCAAAAAAACAAGCAAACAAAGACAAAAAAAAACCAAAAAAAAGGACAATAAACTTATTTTGGGGTCAGCGAGTCTTTTAAAACATCTTTCTTTAAGATTCTTTCAGTTTTTTTCAGATTGTTGTTTGAGTTTTTTTAAGAGGCCGTAAAAAATAGATGTGACTGGATTAACCCAACCTGAAAATAACGAATGTGATGACCTTGATCAGGGGGACAAAATGAGTTAATTTACCCACAAAACACATATTAAAAACAGCTGCTAGCTTATCTGGTAAAGCATCCATTTAGAGTCATCAAGCAGCTTTTACCATTATGAATTTGAATGAGCATTTTGACTATGTAAAAATGGAGCTTGGTAATTCTTTTCTTTTTATCAGCATTTCAGGATAGGTGAGAAGGGAACGTAAAACTTTTCCTATGAATTTATAAAAGACAACTTCCTATTCCTATGTCTGTCACTGATGTGTTTTTAGAGTTACAATATATGAAGTGTATATATTATTTGGAATCAGCAGGGTTTTCCTGCACAAGTTCTATTAATCAAGGTAGGTCAAATATGGTTCTTGTAGTTTAAACTCTTTCCTTTTATATGGAAAAATCAATATTAATTTTAAAGCAGGAAAAATAATATTTCTATGCACAAAATTGTGCTGAACATACACATTTCAATAAAAAAAAACCTGCCTAAAGGAAAACAGTCAGTAAGTAAAGTATTTCATCCAAAATAATGTACTTAAGTTAACCATTAGCCTCAGGTCTTGACCAATATTATATTAATGATAGAATACTGATTGTCTTTAACAGATTTTAAAATAACTGGAGTAAGACCTTTAGCAAACTCAAGTCTTGCAGAGTAATATGGAGAAAAATACCTTTTTCTATGCTGTAGAAAAGAAACAATTCCTTTCTTTGGGGTTCCACACATTTCCAAAAGGGCAACGAGTGTCAAAGAGTGAATTTATGCAGCCACTAGCATCACATCTCTAGCTGCTTGCACTCATACTGACACATTAAAGGATTTAACTGCCAACTCCAAATAGCTTTCTAACTGTAGCATTGCTCATCTCTCCCAAATCGGAAAAACAATCCCAGAAAACATGCTTATAGATTTCCCTAAGGAAAACAGCATAGTTGGGGAAAGAGAGAAATCAAGAAATTCCTTAGATTCCTGCCTACTGCACACAACTGAGAATCATGTTGAACAAACATTGGGCATTGCTTTTGTTTGGCTTTTTGCTTGTTTGTTTTTAATGGAAGTTCAAACGTGTGCAGTGGTCTCTGCGTGGAGCAGCTACTCGTTTGTATTCCTGTCCAATAAAGGAGTAGCAGTACCTCTGGAGACAAATGTAACTGAAGTTGCTAGAACTGTCCAGGATGAGAAGAAACAACTAGATGCAAGCACAAATAAAGACTCAAAAATAACAGCACAGTCTCTCAGTTTTTCTTTTTCTGACTGTGCACAGCAGTGTAGCCAGAGAAGCTCAATCCAAAACCATTTCAAGCAGAGCTGTTTCAGAAGAAAGTAGGGCCATCAGAAGGAAAAGTCACAGCCACAAATGTAAACTACGTTAGCTCTCTCTCATTTCTGAAAGGTCTCTGTGGAGTTTCTTACCCAAGTGTTTCTGTGTCAAGGCTTGCTCCTTTCTGGATGGAATCCTACTGTATTTGTGTTTTTAAAATAATTTAGGATGAAAAGTTTTTGAAACACAAGTTGTTTTCTTTAACTGTTTTCCAATCTGATTGACAATAATAAGGTTTCTGAATAAAAAAGTCTCGAGCCAGAGCACTGGGATGTGCCCAGACTTCATTGATTATCAAATATTTCAATCTATTGCAGCTATTGATGGATGAATTGGTGGGGGAACCTAAAGGTCTCCAAATTCTCTTGCCTCTACAGAAAATGTGAAATTAGTTGCTCATAAACTCAGTGCGTTTGGGTGCACAAAGACTTTGTGTGGGTCACAAAATGGGGAATAATAAGGTTTTTCCTTTCTCTCTGTTACCTCTAGTTATCTAAAAGCTGATAAATATTTCTTTGGTTCCACTCATAGCTGGGGAGGATTTTGGATATATCCTGCTCTCTGCACTGCCAAAGCCCTCTCTTTAAAAGTCTGCTTGCTTCTGCAAGTTCTGCTTCCTTAGCAGAACAGAGCATTAGAAGTTGTGTTTTATGGAACCAAAAAATGCTCATAATAGAGATGATCACTAACACGAGTAAAATGGCAATTAAGTTTATGAAATGTATAAAGTGTCAAATACACTTCAGCACAAAAGACATTGATAAAGACAACTTTTATTACTGTGAAGATCTCTAACAGGTCCATCAATTATAATTTTTGAATATTGCTCAGTGATAAATCACCATATATGAGGGAAAACCCCTGTGACATTTTTATCATGAATGATTAAACATGAGGAATGCTCTTGGGTTATCTCCTGCCTGTGGTTTCCCAGCTGAGTTCTGCACTGGAAATTAACCTCTGAGCTATTTCCTGACACTTTGCTTCACCTCCTTCTGATGCCCTAGGGAGGAAAAATAATAAAAAAACCCAACCAAACAAAGGAGGCTGAGGAGTTTGAGGGCAAACTGGTATGACCCAAAGGCATACCTGAAGGAGCATAAACTGGGCCCTCCTCACCTCCAGCATGAAGGAGGTCTGAAGTAATTTCCAAGATGTGTGTATGGCTTCCATTCTTCATGTTAGACTGCTTCCTCAGATGCAACTGGCATAGGACTCACAGCTCCTCAGAATCTGTTCTTTTTGCTTAAACTCAAAGCAACAGTGCCAACATCAGCCCCTTACAGGATGAGGATGGTCACCTCACATACAGGGACAAGGCAAAGGTGTTAACACATTCTCTGCCTCTGTCTCCCACACAGATGACAGACTAGGGGGATCTCAGTGCCCTCAGCTGGAGGACCATAACTGCAAGGATGATCATTCTCCAGCTGACCTTGAAATTGTGCAGGATCTGCAGTTGTGCTCCAGCTGGATCCCTACATGTTTATGGGGCCTGATGAGATTCATTGAAAAATTCACAAAAACCTGGCTGATATCATTATAAAACCTCTCTCAGTGATTTTTGAGTGGTCTTGGGAATCCAGGAAGGTCCCAGCTGACTCAAAGCTGTCAAATATTGTCTTAATTTTTAAGAAGGGCCAGCAGGAGGAACCCAGAAACTACAGGCCCCTCAGTCTCACTCCAGTGCCTGTAAAGTTATGAAGAAGATTATTCTGAGAGTACTGGAAAACACCTGAAAAACAGTCATAGATCACAATCAGCATGTCTTCATGAGAGGAAGGTCCTGCT
>VZTN01020665.1:736-60093 GCA_013400515.1 Erpornis zantholeuca
TGAGAAAACATTCTTCAGAATCTTCCTTTAAGGTACTTAGGAAAAGAACTCTGTTCTACAGTGAATTCATACAGTGCATAACACAATGGAGAGGATTAGTTGAGACCTCCAGGTACTATTGTGTTATAAACACTCATCTACTCAGGAAACTAATTTAGTCTTTTCCATGGACAGTGAATGCCTCTTGTACAGACATGTGGAGCATAATGAGAACATTGATATGTCACTTCTTAAATGTTACAATATGATACAATTTTAGGGAAAGGTGTATAGGGATTTTCAGTGCATTCCGAGTGAAGAAGGAAATTTCCTTCCTTAGCAGTGTCTGTCTCTTTCCTACAGTATTGACTAGGAAACATCATTTAAACTCTTTTACAGATTCCCTAGTACCTCCGTTTCCTAACATCCAGTGCATATATCTGGTGGACAGAGGTGTGACAATGACATGTATAATAAAGATTATGCATGTTTAGATTTCCTCCAGTGTGACTCTTGAGTAGACTCATAAAGGCTGTTCAGTTTTTTGTAGGTGAGAGAGGGCAATAACTGCCTGAAAATACTGTGATAATGGAAAAACTGATACAAAAAAAAGGTTAGAACTGAATTTTAAAAAAATAATTACATTTAGGACAAAAAATTTGCTATACTTAATTTTTCAAACATTGTAGGCTAGTAAAAACATATGTGAAGGGCAAGAAAGTTTGTGCTGGGGATCTTATTTCTGCACTATACATATTTCAGGTCATTTTTCCTTCAGACCAGCTCTGGACTGTTTGCATAAACTGAATTCTCTCTTGCAGATGGAGTGTATTTGTTTTGCTGCTATAGACCACATTCCAGTTCCTTCAAATTCCTTCATCCAAAAGGAAACCAGTTTGTGTGCTTTGAGACCAATCTGTGATGCAAACCAAAAGACAGCACAGAGACCAGATGGAGATATTCTTAGATCAGCACATGATCCAAATTAAAACCCTAGGCAGGTATATCAAAACTGATTACATTCAACTTAATATTCAAGTTGCTGTGTTAATCATTATTTTAGTAATATTGTATGGGTTTTATGGGGTCACGTGTCAGAGGGATGACCTCTGTGGGAGGAGGCTATGGGCTGCCCTGTGACAGGCACCACTACAGCTGACTCTACAATGGACCTAATCGAAACTGGCAAGAAATCAAATTCAGTTTCCACACATTGAGTCTGTTTTGCCCATAAAGGTAATTGGTAAGTGATATTCCTATCTTTATCTTGACCTGTGAGCTTTCTTATCCTTTTTTCTTCCCCTGCCCCCCCTGAGAAGGAGGAGTGAGTGAGCAGCTGGGCGTGTATTTGGCTCTTTACAAAGGCTAGCCTACCACAATTATATATAATTATTCTGTCTCATTTGCATTGAGTAAAATGCAGAGAAAAAAGTAAAGAAAAAGAAATAAAAGGTAGGCAGTTCTCTGCTATGAAGGGCTTATGTTTTAACAGATATGTTTTAATAGGCTTTAAATTTTAATAGGTAAGCTAAAGACGTGACTTCCAAAAGAATGATCACCTTAGGCAATAGATAGTCACAGTGAAGGAGTGTTTGACATTTCAAAAATGAAGTCACAAGTAGGCCTCTTGGGGTGGCAGCCAGGAATGAAACTTATTGGCATAGCTATGTAATGATATTAGCTTAAAAATGAAGTCATGTGTTGTGTTAACCCTTTCACTCTAGCATGAAGAAGTTGCTCCCCTTGGAAGGTTCTTTAGATTTCTGAGTCATCTTCTCCTCAGCAGTTATACAGATGTGACTGGTACCTTGACAGATTGTTTCTCCTCCAAACAAATCCCTGCAGTTCTGCAGTCCTGCAGTCCTGCTAAATGGCACTGTCCTTGCATCTCCTGCTCCACTGCCCAGATAATTCAGCCTCTGCCATCTTTTGTTTGCCAGGGTCAACTCAAGCTTTATAGGAAATGGACAGCTTTGTTGGGCACTAAAGAAACCACGGTTGTCAAAAATCTTGAGTGTAAGAAAGAAACATCTTCCGGAAGTTGGCCAAGATCAAGATGGGGAGAACACAGGTCTTCCAGAATTACAGACACAGGAAATGGTACTGAAGAGCCCAACCTATCTCACCCTAGATATGTTCCAGCAGTTTTTATTTGTTGACACATCAAGGAAGACCTTGATCCTCAAAAGATGTCATTAGCGAGAGAAACATAGATGAGTGCTAGAGCCTGAGGGTCAGGTCTTGAAGACGGTATCTACTTTGGGCCCTAAGGTTGGTGCAGGAGGGCCAGATAGGAAATCCATGCTGAAATACTGTTCTGAAGATGGTGCTCAAAATCCTGTGTCCTTCCAAGCCTTCAAGCCAGATTTTTCCATATATCAAGAACAGAGATCAGGAGATTTCACTGAGCTTGTTAGTGAGAAGAGATTTCTAGTGAATGTCCACAAAGCTGCCAAATGGTCGGGATTACTTTGAATTACTTCAGCACACTCTTTTTGAAGAAGATTTATCAGAGATGCAGCCATCCTCAGGCCACAGTGAACAAATGACAAGGCATTTGACATTCCCTGTGTAGGAAGATCACAACTGATTACCTCCTTCTGTTTCTCTGACACCAACAGTGGTTTTTTTTCTTTCAAAGCTGGTGCCTTGCCAGTGATGAACAGTAAATCAGGCTGCAGAGGCTGGTCCCTTCTAAGAGAAGATTCCAGGTGGAGTCATCTGGGGCAATTTCCTGAAAGGCCTGTCACTGGTTAAGCAGGATGTCTTTCTCTTGAGGACACTACAGTGGTTGTTGATGGCAAAAAAGAGAAAGAGCCAAGAGACTTGCAATTCCCTGTGTGTCATTCAAAGCACAGAAACAATCAGGTGCCTAAAATGACTGTCATGGACCTGCTCCACATTTCTGCAAATATCAGCCTTCTTAAGCAGCAGATTTTGTGTGCCTGCTAATAGGCTGCAGCAGACAAGGCTCCTGGGAGAAGTCAGACTGGACCATATATCTGCTAGGAGAGCCTGTCAGACAGATAGAGGACATGGACTGTAGGATAGCTGGAGAGGTCAAGTTACTCCAAGTGAAGCACAGAGGGGGCACAGATAATGAGAGCCAGAGATGGGCTAAGGCAATGCAGATGCAACTGTCTCAAGCTGCTTAGCTGGCAAAGCTGGATTTGAACTTGGCACTGCTGCTGAAGTAGCAGTATAGAATTGGCCTACAGTGCTCTAGGGAGCTTCTGCAATTGAACAGAAAGGGAATGGTGAGTGAGATTTGAGCAGATTTTTCTGTTTTATACCTTCTCTAGAGAATGCTCCATCATCCCTGCCAGGGCTGGTTTATGCCTGTGTTTCATAGCAGTATACGAGCAAAGAAAATGCTGCTGATTGCAGCACTTGGCAAGTAAGTTCTAAATACTTCCCAGGAAAGAAAATCCTCAGGTCCTTTTAGGATGTTTTCACTTGAATTTAAAGATCCTCTAAGTTGAACGCAGTGCAAAGATAGCTACAACGATAAGAACTGTTAACAATTTCAGGGAATGCACCTAATCGAAATTTGTTTAGCAAATGAAATGTCCTCACTCTTGGTTACAAGTAAGAGAAACATCAGTTTTAAATGGGCACACAAATACATTCTACTGTCTCTGAGATCTTTGTCTGGGAGATAGATTTTATTTAATGGATCAAGGGAAAATTTCTTGTAGGAACCTCTCTTTCACAGGTGGTTTGCAGCAAGCTGACAACACAATGAACCCCCAGGCAGCATTCATCTGCAGGAATTCCATGCATCCCTATAGACCATGTGCCATTCAATACAGTCCCTCTTCCCTTGTCCCCTTACAATAGGGGACCTCAGTTAACCTATCTGGTTTGTTTCTTCCTAGATAAAGACAAGACCCAAAGAAAACAGAATTTAGTTTGGGAGTTCTCTTGGTAACCTGCAGAAGGTTTTGCTCCAATGCCCTCCCAGCCTCTCCCTCTAGCTCCTGTTTGGGTATTTGCCAGCAGATGCATGCTGCTCCTCTGAGTCCTCGAGCCCAGTGTCTGGTCAGCTAGGGTGGGCAGGGGGGAGGTATTCAAGGATTTTCACTTAAGACACCTTAGTGATCCAGAGAAGTTGACTGGGAAATGGCCTGAACTCCCTCTGCAGTCAGAGAGAGATGCTCCCATGGAGAGCAATTCAGGTCACCTTGGTTAGGTTCTTGCTCTGAATTACCCTTTGGAGGAGCCCATCTATCTTCATTAATTACACAGGGAATCTAGGAAGCCTATCATGCTAATGTAAATGCTAAACTGTGGTGCCTGAAGTGAGTCACTATGAAAACCTCCCTTCTGTGAGGTCCTGGAATCTTATGTTCCAATGCTGAAAATATATAAGGCTTCACTTATTAGGGAAGAAAATTCAGAAAGAATTTTCAGTCTTTTTTGTTGCACTTCACTTTAAAACAAAATCACTGCCACATTTTTTAAAATGTTCTACTTAAGAAAATGAATGTATAGCTTTCCCACACACTCATGGCAATATGCAAAATCACTGCTAATAATGAGGGCATCTGAGTTTCATTCCTTTCGTTGCCTTTCATTTTCCCATGTGTCTAAGCTCCATAGTTACTCAAACTGTCATATATATTATTTATGAACACAGAAAGCATTAAAATGCAATTTCTCCATCTATTTGTTTCTTTTCTAATTGAACACTATTTAATACTCAAAGAAATTCAGCTATGGCTGGCTTGATTTTCCTTAGTTGTATAGATGCAGGAGTTTATATTTAACCATATTTTATTAAATTATTTTCTTGTTTTTATTTATGTGAAGTTTATGCACTATTTCTTTCCACTTTTAGTCTATTAACTGCTTATATCCTCTCATTCCTTAGCATGCATTTAATCTCGTGATTGATTTTTAGCTTAAATATTTTGTAAAGTGTTTTCTCTGAAAGGAGAAGCATTATGTGTGACATTTCTTTAACTTTTTACAGATGCTCTGATTTAAGTGTATTTACAATAATTCTGCTTTCTTCCTGACTTAAGTGTTAAAAAAAATTGTCTTCAGACACCTCTGTATAACTATCAGAATTGTACCCAGTCAGACATCTCTGTATAACTATCAGAATTGCACCCAGTATGTAATACTAATGCATTAATAGAAAAACTCAGGTTGCCATAATTCATAGGATTTTCAAAGACTTAATTTCATTCTTCTCCCTGGTTTTTGGTCTAAAAGTTGGGGGTCCTATTTTGCTTTTCTTTGTCTTAACAGGCTTTTAAGGCAGAAAATGGATCATCTAACAATCACTATTATGACTTCACAGCTGCATTTATAATAGGGCTGGCATATCACCTTGGTGCCTCATCCATCTTCACATTTTTCTCCAAGGATGGTAAATGAGCCAGAAGCATTTAAGGAACACTGTCTAGGAAAGCTTTGCACAATATTCCCTGTACTCAGCAAGATTTCTGACATTGATTTCAGTGTTCTTTGGGTCAAGATGGATCTCTTAGCTTTGAAGTTAGCAGAATAATATATTTGGGAAACATGGCTTCTTCTAGCTCAATCTATTGTTTGAGAATTTTGGAATGAAAATTTTACAGAAAGCATGTTGTAGCTTGATATCACAATAATAGTGAATAGTTAGTGAATGAGAGGTGTTTGAGCAAATGCAGGAGTGACAGAGTTTTTCATTCATTCCTGTGAAATAGTAGAAACTTAATGTCATACATAGGCCTAAATGCCATGCATTTTTAGGGATACTAAGATGCTAATACTGGGTGGCCTTGCCAGGAATGGTGCAATCATCCCAGGTCATCACCCCACAGCTATTGAATTGCATGAAATTCTTTCTGTGTGATTCTGCACGACAAGCTGGATTGCTATGACACTGCTATACAAATGCACTGGCACGTTAATAGAAAAATTCAGATTATTGCGATGTTTGACCTAGATTTAAAAAAAATGACTGTTACAATGGTGTGAGAAGGTCAAACCCAACAAATCTGTTACAATGAATATACAATGAAAACAGAGTTTATAACTGCAGTGTCTCCTTACAAAAGACAGTAGGGTAAAAGTATCAGTGTTATTTTCTGGTCTTATTTCTGCCCTCAGAAAGCCTTCAGTCCTCAGTAATTCCTTTGCTCTCACTTTTATGAAACTGAAAAATGTGTGCTTTATATAAGGATGTGAAAATTTAGCTCAGACTCCTATCTTTTTAAAATTTTATTTCAAAAAGCAAACCACTTTTTCTTCCTTTTTTCTTAATACATCCCATATTACTATTTACGGGGAAATTATATTTTTGTTTAATATTTTAGCAAAAATATAGTACAAATGGGAATTTGTGATAAGATAAAAAAAACTTATTTCACTATGTAATGGTGTTTATCATAAATTTATTTCTACAAAGTTTGTTGTAAAAGAGGTAAAGAAAACCTGTGGGTTTTTCATGATCAAAACAGAAAAATATCAGCCATGTCTAAATACCTGGTCCTTTGGGAATACTCTCAGGAAAATGAATAAAAGGAAATTAAGCAGATGACAATCAGTGATTGACTTTTTATCTGGCTATTGTTTAAAGGAAATAAATTATTGATCAATTTTACTTTTTTCTGCCACATTTGTTGCTCTGAATCTTAGAAAAAGAATGTACTCATTACATTAAAAATTCATCCCATTGGAGGAACAGCTGAAGAACACAGGCATAGCAGTCATATGCAATCTGGCCACAAGACCAGATATTTCAGTGGACTGAGGATACGGTCACGGCCTGTGTTCTCTGCACTATTGTATAACACACAAAATGAGGAAGTCAGAATATAGTTCATGTAGAATGTCTCAATTGTTTTTATGATTGAAAATTTTGATGGCAGCACAATTAATATTTAATGTTATCAAGTAGGAAAACATTATCTAGTTTATGTCTAGGAAAGTAGATAAAATGCAGAAATGCTATAGAGTAAAGAATATAACACTAAGAATCCTTAACCTATACGGTCACTTTCTTCAGACCATAAAGATAAATTTGCTTAATTTATAGTGGCCAGAAAGAGTCAGTAGAGAATAACATAGACAAAATTTAAATTTTCTCTGATGAAGGTGGTAGAACTTTGTCCAACAGGTATCCTCTGCACCCATGGTATTGAGGCATGGCCAGGAAAGAACTGAGAAAACTCTGAGAATATGGAAGGCCCAAGTAATGGCTTAGGATTTGCTCCTTACTTAAGAGTTCTGATGGAGTCTAAAAAGCTGCATTAATGAAGGCCAGAAAGAAACAGACATGCAGAATATACCCAAATGTGGCAGGCTCTGCTTATTTTCTAACTCAGACTTCAGCAGTGTACAAGTTTTCATTAGCTGTGTAACTAATAGTTTCAAAATAATTCAATACAGTGAACTTTTCTAAAGGCTGTGGTGGGATTCATTAAAGCCAGGGTAATGTCTTTTAGCCATTACATCTCTGTGATTTGCTGGCTCCATCTATTTCAGACAGTGTTGAAATTTCTAACAATACATATAAACCAGAAATAATATTGTTTTGGCATTAAAGTCGCTGCAGAAAGGGTGATCATGATATTTGATGGGTAATTTAGCTTTGGTTATTCTTCTACCAGGATTTCTTTAGCCCGTGGAGGTTCATAATGCTCCAGGAAATGTGTCTTTTAATTTTCTTAAGAAAATATACTGATGAATGCTCTGATAGATAAATGTGTGCCTTGTGTATTGTTAGCCCCAGGATGTCTTGAAGATGATATCCATCTCAATGGGCCTGTTCCTGGGAGACAGATATAATTAACAACGGAATATATAAATCAGCCAATAAACTCACTACTGTAAGGAAAAGCTAATTTCTTTTTGTTGTTTTTTGAGCTTGGTTTTTAAAATGTTAATTTTTAGAATAACTTTGAACGAAAATGTCAGGTGAGATTTGCACGAAAACTCTCTTCTTTATTTTTTTCTTAATAAGTTTATGGACCCAATCCATCTCCCAATGCATCCCTTCAAAATGTTGCTTTGGCAACCTTACCCAGAAACATTATTTTTAAAAATGTAATACTACTCAGTAATCTGTCAGATATATCTACAGAAAACTCAAAGTCATTGCCTTCATCTTCTTTCCTTCTTTGCAACCATGTTCTCTCCAGTTTTCTTACTCATTCCTGTCGCAATGGAGTTCAAAATATGACAAAATGTGGCATGAACTTTTCAAGTAAAAGTCATTTATTAAGAAAAATCCTCCATTTTTATAACCCAGATCACTAAAGGCATGACACACCGGACACAGGCATTGGTCCTAGCATGAACACCTCTCTCACACCATTGGTCAATTACACAGAAACTTGTTGGAATAACAAGAGTAAAAACACCTTCAGTGAGATAGAGAGTTCTCAAAACATTTCCAATTGTTTACAATAACTTTCTTCAGTTTCCCATCCTCTGGCCATGAGAAAGTATACTTCTCCGACTTTCACAGCTCTGCTCTGGCTGTGGTAAAATTCCACAACCAGAACAGAAAGCTGAGAAATTTCCCTTTGTGGGGCCCACACATTCCTTTGCAGATGAATTTGGACTTAATGTTCCTGCACTCTGAACTGGATATATACAAATTTGGGCTGAAATGAAAAGCCCCTTTATAAAGCTCAGGTGCTGGTCAGAGATGGATCACATCCGATCAGGCAGCTGCCAGTTCACTTCTCTGTGAAGGACACATGAACATCATATTTATATAGCACACTTTCTTTATTCCATTGAAATTCTGATTTGGAATTTTTTTAAATTTTCTCTTGCCTTACAGCTATCCCTGTGGATCTGCCCCTGTAGTGCTGAAAGTGCTCTAAGAGAAGCTCGGAAGAAAAGTGTCACCTGGAGTAACTGCGGAGTCAGGTATCTGGCTACACTGTACAAGTGGTGCAAGGAAAAGAGAATCTTATTTTCAAAGAGAATCATCCTGTCTCACAGTTTACCTGCAAAATTTTGGCCTAGACAAGTGCATAATTCTGATAAAGATTAAAATCAAATGTTTTCCATATAAAATTGGATATTTTTCAAGAATCTGTTGAGTTTTCTATTGCCTGTGGTTTTAATCTCAAACCAAGACTGGAACTCCTAGCAGGCCTGTGTGCCATAGCTTACTGAGCGCTTTTTCCATGAGACGTTTAGGTGATTTATAAATGCCTTCTGCAATATCCAAAGAAATCTATTTCTTTGTGGCTGCTGAGATTTGCACCCAAAGATCTAGAGAAAGAAGTTCAGAATTATAATTTAGATAGATCACAGTCATGGAAGGTTTTGTAGCCTTACTTAATGCAGTTCTCTCATGTCATTAGAATACAGAAAAATGGTATTTGATGAAACATTCAGAATCCAGGGAAAATAATCATATGATCTGGAGGATTTACCTCATGACAACATTTGCTGAAATATATTTGGAAATAAGAGATTTTTTTTGGTGTTGTTGTTATATTACTGCTGTAGCCGTAAGGCTGAAATATATATAAAGTGTTCATCCAGCAGTATGACTAAAATGACAATTTGTTAAAATACATTAAGTTTCTTTTTTGTCACCTCATGACTGGTAATTGGGATATTTACTACACTGATGTGACTGTTGATTTGTACCACCTAAACTAACAAAATATAACATTTTAAAAGTTACCTTATCAACGACACAATCTTTGGAAGAAAAAAGCAAAATGGCAGGATTGAATGATAGCAACGAAAACATCACAGGATACATGCATATACCTGGTTATTTTTCTCAAGTCAGAATAGTAACAGTTTCTTTTAACAACTTTTGAATAGTTAATTTTTCCTGTGACTCAATTACTTGAATCTCAATAACTAAACAGAGAGAAAACTCAGGGAAATGTAACCTCACTGTGCTAAGAAAAATCACCATGGCCAAATAAACTCTCAACACAAGAGGAGCCACATGTGATATATCTCTTCCTTTCAGAGAAGATGGAAGCTAATGGTAGGATTTTGCCATCATCTTGTCACACTATTTTTGAAGGAAAAAAAAGAGATCTTTTAACATTTGAGTCAATTGAAAAGTAAGCTATGTATTCTTATAATAAGCATGCTTCAAATGGCTTCAACAGACTTCCTATGCCTCTTCATGCCAAAGACAATTTGAGATGCTCAGATGAGAAAATGAATGCTATATACAGTTTGTCCAGAGAATTACTGTTATTGAGGAAACAATTTGTGATTTGTAAAAACATATTTATAGGATAATTGATGTCTCTGGTAAATAATATATGATATGTTAATATAATTAATTTCCACCATTCCTTTCTAAATTAGCTAAATATGTATTTAACAAACTTAGTTCTGAAAAGAGCTTAATCACCCATGGGCAAAAGGAAGATTAAAATTGAAAGAACAGGATACATTATGACTTGTTGTCAAAACAAACTGAAACAAAATCCAATTTATAATTTTCCTTGCTAAAGGAACTGTCATTTTATGCCTGCACAGAAAGCATGAAAAAATCCTTGGGCTTGAAACAACAAAAGCCAAGAAGCTAAACTATAATTTTCAAGGAAAATAGCAAGAAGATATAAGGAAAAATATGTCTCCTAGATCAAACCATCAAGTATTTGGGAAAATACTGGGACATCTGCCATTAGCTTTTTTTCACAGGCTATCTGAGCAATTCTGTGTGTAGAACTATCCAGTATAAAGAGAGAAATATTAATTATGATATTAATTTTTTATCATTGAATCAGCAAATTAACTTGAAGAACAAATCATTGGTTGTTATACAGAAAGCAAGTCAAACTGTTTTCTCATAGATCAAGAAAGAAAATTTTTCTTTTGTGGGGAGGAAAATCAGTTCAATAGAAGCAAGGGTAGACTTCAGTGGCAAGGGGAATTTCTTCTGGGAATATCATTTACATTGGTGGACCTGGCTAGAAGATATAATAAGTCATCCTACAAAAAGTATACTTAAATGTGATTTTAAGATGGAGCAGCTTGGAATGCAAAATTTATTAAATAAGCAAACTTAAGACTAGCAAAGAAGAAAGTCTGTAATATTAAAACATTTACATATTTTATAGCATCAAGTATCTTGAGTTGCAGAAAATATACCTGTCTTTAATCACTAATATGCTTTGGGTTACTTATTGCCCTATCTCTTTATTACTGCATTTACTACACATAACGCAAATGCATTACATGACATGACAGAGCCAGGCATCTCAGTGAAGAGTTAAAAATGAGAGACAGCAAGCCACTTAATTCTGTTTCTCAAGAGAACAAAGGAGTGGGATTTCTAAAGGCATGTGGATGGAGAAGAAGCAGACAGATGGTAGCTGTAAAACAGCTCTGGATGAATACTACAAACTGCTTTAACCTTCCAAGAATTGTTAGGAAAGAGAGATGTCTAGGATCAGTGAATGACAAGTAAGTTGGACAACTAAAGATGAACTCAGACACCGATGCTCAAAATAGTAACAACATTAACTAATAGTAATAATAACAAAATAATTATAAAACTTTTGGAGAAAGGAATGAAAAAAATCTTCATTGGAAAAAAAAAATTATGCATCACCTAAAAGTGTTTTAACATTAATATTTTTTAATTCTTTTCTATTGTCCTTTCATGGACTTATAGTAAGTTTGTAATGCCTTCAAACAACCTCCTCTAAAAAGCTGCTATCAGTATTGTTAGCCAACAGCCCATGTGTTGGCAAAAATAAAAGCTACCCCATCGTATCTTCCAGCGCTCAGTAAACAGTTTAACTTGGCATTCATTCCTATTTATGTAAAATGCAATATGCAATAAACTCACATATAAACCAGATCTGAAAGTTATTTATTCTTGCTGCCCAATTGATAATCCTAATAAATTAGTGTTCCTAGCCATGTTAACCTACACTTTGGCATTCAGGATCCCATTCCCCTCAGGATAAAATATGGTGTATACAGATAGCATCCAAAAGTTGTGTGTGTGGTTTTGGCTCTGGGTTAGGGATGGTGGCTGTCACTCCACCAGGACACAATTAGATTGTCCAGGTGAAACAGACACCACTGTGGAGTAAAAAAACTCCTCATATTTAAAGCTACTCTCTGGAGTACTGGACTTCAGTAAAGCTGGAGTAGCATTTAACTTGTGCTGTCACTCTCCACTGTGGGGTGGTTTTTTACCTAAGTTGCGGGTCAAGCTTCAGACATGGTCAAAGGAAAGTCACTCAGCAAATGATAAATCAAAGACTAACCTTGTTAATGACCTGTTTCCTACCAACCAGGGTGAATGTTGGGCTGATGATCTTTGAGGTCTTTTCCAGCCCTACTGACTCCCTGAATCTCTTCCATGATTTTATAAAGTGTGTGTGCATGCTTCCAGTTTTAAAGACAGTCAAGTGCTATATTTCTTTTCCTGCTGTTCAGGATTTGTGACAACCTCTGTTATCGACGAAAATTTGGTAAAGCCACTGGAAGATTTGTGACCATGCCACATTTTTACATTCCCTATGATGTACGGAAAAGAAAAACGCGTTACACTCTTTCTCTAAATCCTTCCCTTAAAGTCTTTCTACACATCTAAGATGCCTAAGAAACACACAGCACCCTCTGGATGTGGTGGTTGGCATGCACCGACGCTGCCTGGCCAACAAACACCATTGTCCATTTCCATGATTCGAGTGCTCTGGTACCTGTGCCCACCACGTCTCCCACTCCACATTAAGTGCAGCAAGGGGCCTCAAGCTCTCTGTGGTGACTGAAGCGCCCTCAACTGCACTGGGTGAAGAAGGCACACTGGGCTGCAAAAAGGAACTGGTTGTACTCTGTGCATTTCAGAGATGCTTTGGCCCGTAGATATCCACGCCACAGTAGATAAGCATATTATGAAGAGACTAGGAAATGGATGTGTTTTCAACAGCCTACAGAGCTGAACTGGATTGAATTATGCCTGTCACAGCTTTGTTCTGTTTACACAGTCCCAAGGGAAACTAAGGTGTTGGTCTTCAGCTGGGGCTCCTCAGATTGAGAGAAACAATAAAAAACACATAATAAAGCTGCAATTTATAGTCTCTGGTTTTATATTATAAATTCCCTAAAGGGAAGATTGCACATTCTGTGGTTCATGGCACACTGGACTAACCTGTTTCATCCTCAAGGGTGATGGGGTGAAGTGATTTTTTTTTATTTCAATTGAACTCTCAACATCAATCTCTCAAAGGTTTTTCTTTATTTTAGGTTTGTTGAAATGTCTGTCAAATTTTTAGGGTTTTTTTTTTCTACAAGCAAGGATTAAGAAAAAAAGAAAAAAACAAATTCACCTTCAGAAAATGAAAAACTTTCAAAATTTTCTTTGCATCTCACACCCATCCCTACCTTTGCTTCACACCAAATAAAAGAAATTCCATTTTTCAGTTGCACCATATTGCTGTAAGTAACTAGTTCTGCAAACATTTTTGTAGTTGACCAAATAAATACATGATGATGAAATGCATTCCTAAGAGATTTCCTCAATATCACAAGAACGTCTGTAGCAGAGTTGAAACAGAAGTGTAAAGTGCTAGCTGCAATTCCCACTTGCACTTTTATCAAAAAAAGGAAAAAGAAAAACCCAAACCACCAATCTCTCATTCCCCTGGATAGGAATCATTTGCTTGTTATTTTTGAAGCTTTTCTTGTTTCAGCTGTTTTGGAGACTGAATGTGTTTTTATTGAATGAACTTTGCAGATTCAGGTCAGGGGTTTTTTTCCAAAGTACGGTTTTCTATTCTCTCAAGTAACACATTCAGACAAGATACAGCTTCTGAAAGCCCTTTTGCAACGTGATTGAAATATTTTTAGTATTAAAATATTTTGCCTTATGAGTGAAGGAAATGTCTGGTATAGTTTTGTGTTATATTTATATATTTTACTTGATTTTAGTGCTTGGGATATGCAACATTTTCTGCTGTGTTTCTTAGCCTTTCCAAAAAGTAATAAATTATATGCTTCAGCTTACTCCATTACATCCCAAAAGAAAAACATCCAGGTACTAATGACCAATGCAATTATTGAAGTATAAAATATTAGAATAACAGAAACTAGTTCCTGATAATTATTTTGTGCCCATCTTCTGATTGAACTAAAAGAATCTGCTCTTATAATAGAGATAACAGGACCAGGAAATCTTCATGGATAAACATTTTTACATGCTTTATAAAAGTATTAATTTCTTTCTATGGGTTTCATGGCAATCTGGATACCTCAGGAGTTGGTTTGGTTTTGATTTGTTTTGATTTGTTTTGAATCCTATGTCATCACTAATAGAAAATAGAAAGTTAGAAACAGGTTTAAGGGTGTTATAATCACATTTGTCTTTCGTCCCTTTCATTAAATGTTAATAAATGTGAATGTGACTTACCCTTATGGTTAAAGATAGCAAAGACTGGACACCCCCCAGTTGCAGCCAAGAGAGGAAGCATAAGCAGGGACTGGCTGCCCACTTGCTTCAGTAGAAGAGCACAAGGAAAGTGAACTCCTGAGGTGCCAGAAGGGCAAGTGGGTGCAATATTGGATACCTGGCAGAGGAAAAAACACTAAGGTCCTGATGGGAACTTTATACTGAGAAACATAATGGGAAAAGACTGTATGTTCTCAGTTGTTGAAAAATTGTAATTGTGTCTCTTGAGGAGAATTGAGCAATTGGTTTTTTTTGAATACAAGCAAAACAAAATAAAATAAATTAATGATGCATTGGAAAGAATCCTATGATTATTAACAATTTTACAAGGAGCCTGCAAAGATGTGTTATGAGCCAATTCCTTAAATAAACTTGTACCAGTATGAGTTCTGAGAGAGGTTGTATGGGGCATCTTAACCCATCCTCTAGTCTGTCTCCCAGCCCAGCTCTGCTGCCTTAAGGTGTCCCCTGAGCTTGGGTCTATGCGTCCTCACATTCCAGGATTTCCACAAGATGATGTTGAGACTCATTCTGATCTCATCACCAAGGGAATTTCACTTCCTTGAAAGGAATTTGTTCTGTCCCCGACATCCCTGCTTCCAGCCAGTTTAACCCTTTCTGCAGGTGGGCTGTATTTCTCTCCATGTCAGATCCTTCCTTTGTCACAAATTACCACTGCTGAGCAGGTACAATTTTAAATTCCCCATCACCATATAAATGCAACTATCAGGTTTCCAGGCCACTGACTGAGGGAAATAAAGCTGTTTATACTTTCTCAGGTATTGAACACAAAATCTGGATGAGCTATTGCCCTAGGGGTACAGAGACACACTACCACAGAAGAATCCCTGCATCCCTGTGGTCTCTGTCTCCACCGCTTTCTGCATGAGAATGGGTGCAATACTCCGAAAACAAGGGTGATACCATGGCTGGCAAAGGGAGAAGGAAGAAGCATCCACTTCTCCAGGGATCTCAGAGAGTGATGCCCATGCCCTCTTTAGACAGACATGTATGGCCTATTCACACTACTGTACAGAAGCACACCCCGGATAAAATCCTCATATGATTCTCAGTGGCAGTAGCTGCAAGAGCAGCTCAGTAGCCTTGCTTATCCTCAAATATAGCACCAAATGCCCCATTCAGACTCCAAGAAAAGAGAATTTTTGAGCAGAGACTTTGGACATATTTCTCTCTCAACAAAAGGGACATAATTTTGGTGGAAACTTTTTCCCCCTCATAAATGTGAGTATGGGTTCATTTGCAAATATGTCCACTCCATAAAGAATTCCTACCTGCAACTCACCCCTGAACGACCTCCTACAATCAATCTGATGAAAAGCAAAGAAGGTGGATGGGTGACTTCCCTGTCAAACTGAAATGATAGCAGACACAGCTTGGGTTTGATCCCAGGTGCTGAGCAGCTGGATCACAAGTAAATCACTGCATTCATCTCCTTCACAGTTCTTATAGCTCAGTACAACTGTGTATAAAGAGAAAATATCCCACATTTTCAAGATGCTGTTCTAAAGATGATGTCCATAATAGAAACCCTGTAGTCATGAGAAAAACTACTCAATACCAATAGTTATATGGAACAGTACAAATCCCATAAACTAGGGATTCAACCACGATATCCAGTATCTTCCAATGTGACCTGGATTTGCACTATACTCTTGAGGTATGGGAATAAGGGGCTTAATTGTCAAACTTGCTGACCACCTACTAGAAGTGCTGAGTATTTGGTATTTACTGACTCCTACAGGAATATATGTTAATATAGAAATCAATAGAATAGATTTCTGATGATGCCAAGTAATTTAACATAAGATGGTTTCTATATCATACAGAACTTTCAAAATGTCTCTTGAGTTCTGTCTCATTTTGTACTAAACAAAATAAAATCCTTGCTCAAAGTTGATTTTTTTGGATGTGTATGACAAGGGTAGATGGAATAAAAATGTTGTTAAAAGCAGTGAACACATTTAATTAACTTCACTGTGTCTACGCATTTGACTTTAGATCTCTTAGTCAAAATTTTTGTCAAAATACATAATCCCTTCTCTTTAAATTTAGCTTTGAGTTTTTTAATCCTGCATTAGTATTTTCTTAGCCATTCTTAAATGAAGATTCTTGAATTGGCGTTTGTTTTTTTTGTTGTCTTCTTTTAAAGAGTCTTTTTTTGTATATTTGCCTTGCGTGAGTTGCAGCATCTCCCAAAGTCCTGCTTCCTTTCTTCCTTTCTTGTCTATGGCTGTCCCTTAATGCTCATGTTCTGAACTAGATTTTTATAATTATGAAATATGATGATTCTCTCTTTTCCTGGCCTGAAAGCAGTGAGCTCTGTAGATTGATAAGTTAGCCAAGCCATTGAAACTTAGCTTGCTTGAAACAGTAAGAAAACTTGCTTTGGGTTTACCTTCGATTGATTAATAAGGGAAGGATCAAGCAGTTTTTAATATAACCATAATAAAACTCTTACAGGTGAAGTAATGGCTCAGACTAACTTTCTGAAATATTTGTTGCTGCTTTTTATGTGGGGAGACAGCCAGGGTCTCTGGTTATCCTAAATAAATTCTAAGTGCTTTACCTTTGACATCTGGGTGCTACTTTCAGCTGAGTGTGGATTTTTTTTTCAGATTTTTTTTTTACTTTGTCTTTAATTTCAGGGAACAAAAGCCAGAACTTTTCAGCTGACTGCATTTGTTATATCAGCAAATATTAAAACACTGGGGCTTCTTTACTGCAACCTGTTAACCAGTCTTTAAAGATGAAATGGAACTGTGGCAGAATTAACTGTAGTTTTGTGCTATATTGCACAACAACTATAAATGGAACTGTGTTAATGTTTATTGTCTGTTTTGTGGTGTACTTAAGTGCTTGTTAACATTAGGCACCATGTCACACGTGCGCACAGTAATTGCTGATTTAGGCAGATATAAAACTATATGTTGTTGGAGGGCTGCTTTTGCTATTTTCACTGCTTCTTTCACCTTATTAAAATATATCAGCTTCTCCCACAGGCTAAAATCTTCATGCAGCTGACACACAGCCCTTTTTGTGAAATGAGAGAAATGAGAACTGCAGGAATGTTTCACCAGCGGACAATGACCAGGGCTCCCAGGATCTCAGTTTTGGAATGGCATTCAAACCAGAAAAACATCAGCTGTGACTTAGTAATTTCAAACTTGAGATGCTCCTTACTGCATTGTTGCATCGGGGTGCCTGCAAGTTCCTCTGGTAGACAGCTTTGCCCGTGGGAAGAATCAGGAGACAATATTTTGATGGATGTTCATGGATGTTCTTTATTCTTCCCAGCTCCCTCATGGCTGGGGGCCTGGACCAGACTGACCACCCCTGGGCAACTCCCCAGAGCTCCCCCGGGCAGGAGGACATGAACAGTCAATCTTGTACAGAGCTTGTATCCATCCAGAAGGCAGGGGGTCGGGGAGCCCTGTGTAACCCATGCTTTTCACCCAGGGTTCCTCCCCCCAGGAGGGTGCTCCATCCAACACTGCATCCTCTGCAGCTAAAGGGGCTCTGGCATGACTCTGCTGCCTTGTTCCTGCCACTGCTGGTGGGGGTGACAGCCACATGAGCCATGACTGAGTAAAAGGCAGTTACCACTTAAAGCCATTGTGGGAGTTTATGTAAGGTGTTTTTCTGCATTTCCGAGAGAATTCTAATGTTATTGAAAAGTTCTCCGTTTTCCTTCTAGTTACCTGACAGGTAAAGGCTGAAGGAAAAACAAGACAAAAACGAAACTGTACTTTTTTATTATATTTCACTAAAAATATGATTTTAGATTAAAAGAGTTTTTTAGTTCTTTGCTATAATACTTTTATTATGGAAAGATGGAAGGAGAAGGAGGGAGGAATCAGGAAAAAACGTAAAGTAGTGAAGCTGTATTTATGTGCATAAAGATGTGGAGTTTTCAGGTCAGAAACAGGATTTTTCACATTCTTTCAAGAAATTGCAGTTTTGAAAATAGATGTTTGTGGAGAAAATAAACAAGCATTCATTATTGTGCTAAGACATCTGGTGTACTCCTATATTAACTCTTTTCTTAAAGCTCTCTGTGATTTACAATAACAGAATAGATTTAACATTTTTTTACTTAGATATCCAGGCCCACTTCCCAAATTAGAAGAAAGACTATAGGCAGATGACTAGTTTATATGACTTTTAATTTCAAAATTATTTATCTGAATTATTCACTGGGGGCTTGATGACTAGAGAGGCCAATTCCCCTTAACTTACTTTCTCTTTACATCAGCTGTGGGTTCATATGACGAGAAAGAGGAACAGCTCACAAATTCTTCTCTACAAAACAAAAGATGGTAAACTCAGCTTTCAGTCAGAAGGAGTAGTTTTTCTGTGTTTTTCACAGCCTTTAAATGCAGTTCACAATCCTTATTTCATCACTACTTGTTTCTCATAAGACTATACCCCTCAGACACCACAATTCAAGTAGAAGTAGGTCTGGGGCAGGAAAGGGAAGAAGAAAGTAAGACAAAAGAAGGAAGTACACCTAACACTTACAAGATTTACCAATAAAATGTTATCATATAAGGAGTTCCAGATCTTATGGGGTTGGGTATTAGCTGGTATGGTATAATATTGTTTAGTTTCTTAATTCACTTTACCTAATGGTCTGCTCCGATAAGACAAAAAACATCCCCAGATAACCAAACGAAACACACTGTTATAAAATGAATAAAGTTAAAATTAATTGTAAGAAAAGAAGTGTCTGGTTTTCAGAAAAAAAAGGAAAACATTTTGCATCTTTGTGGGCAACACAATAGATATAAAGGTGAAATTTCTACACAGCCACGTTCAAGCAACACTTTTAACACTGTATTTGTATTAACAGATTCCAAAAACATTTTTTCCTAGCTAATAGAGGAAAATGGAAGATAAGAAAAAAGGGAATTATCCACACCCTGCAAGATGCCTTGTTTGTTGCCCTTAATATCACATTGAACTGAATATAAAGATGACTTCTTGGGCACAGCTCATCAACAGTTGAATACATTAATTTTGCCTCCAAAAAGAGTGTACCCTTTGTCATCCAATCCTTAATGGATAGGCTTGCTATCTGTGAGTTAGATCATTCATCCAAGTTACCATTTCTTTTTGTAGGTGCTAGTTTACAGAAAATGAGAAAAGAGCTTAATTGCTTAGTGAGAAATTTTTGTAAATCCTAATGTTGTTTTTCCTAGAAGACAGAGGTTGGAACTGTGAGTTTATTCTGAATGCCTAATTTTAACTTCTAGTGTAACTTACATGTTATGGGGTAAATATATTATTGTATGAATGGATTTTTACTCCACTGAAGCAACTCAACACAACTGTAAAAACATCTTGAAGTATATCAGATTGCTTCAGCCCCCCTTTCCTTCTACCTATGTGATTGTGCCCTTCCAATACCTCAAGGAGGCTACAACAAAGCTGGAGAGAGAATTTTTATCAGGGCATGTAGTGACAGGACAAGAGGGAGGGGCTTCAAACTGAAAGAGAGTAGGTTTAATTTAGATTATCAGGAAGAAATTACCTTGAGGGTTGTGAGGCATGGGAACAGGTTTCCCAGAGAATCACTTTATGCCACATCCCTGCAAGTGTTAGACCAGGGGTGTTAGTGTTGAAGGATGGGGGTCTGAGCAACCTGATCTAGTGGAAGGAGATTGGAACCAGATAATCTTTAAAGTCCCTTCCAACACAAGCCTTTCTATGACTCTATGACAATCAGATGCTGAGGGTGTCATTCAACGTACTGAATGAAGGTGTCTATTGCAGTTCTCTGCAGATTATCAGGTCCCTGAGGCCCCTTTGAAACTCTCAGACTCAGTCAGCAGGGTCAAGAGTGATGGTGTCTAGTGTCAGACTAGAAATGCCTTACAAAAAGTTGTGTTCTGGGTGACATCATTCTTGATATTGCAAAACTAAACCTGGATGTTCTTCCATTGCTTTTCAACCCTTTGTTTAGACTGAACATGAGGTAAACAAAATTACTTTTTATAGCCGGGTGCAGCTCTGAAGAGAACATCCTTAAACCTCTTTCTTTTAACAGCCTTAGGACTCTTTCGAACTTTTATGACTTATAATATATTTTGGTTGGCACTAACATCGCCACAGGAGAGGTGGGTATATTGTGTACTGCTGCCTCTTGAATCTTTCAGCTCTTGACCATAACAAAGTGCCTCAGGGCCAGTGTCAGGGCAGGAAACACAGAACTATGCAAAAGTCACATCCCAGCTTCACACAGACATATTGCTGGAATAATTCATGTCTCATTTCCACCACTATGTAACAGAAAGGGTTGTATCATCTACATTATAAAAGCCGTGTCAAATTTTTCTCCTTAATTTTTTCCTACGGGAAAAGTGATAAACACACTCTGCTTAGCTTTGTTCACCTCATGACACTCTGCTTATAGTGGTATTAAACATATTCTTTGGTGATATTTAAGTGCTACTTAGTTTTGCTTATTTTTAATAATTTCTACTTATTTTACAGTAGATTTTTTTTAATCTGAGCCAGCATCTCTATTTAAATGTCATACCCCTAGTAATTGCTTGTATTTTACGTTACCTTGAGGATTAAAAAAAACCCTTTCTCTTAAGCAATACATAATTATGTGTTACTCACAGTGATTGATGGTTTGTTGAGTGCGGGATCATGAAATAGTACTCTGAATATTACAACATATCAAGTCCCACTAAATCGCAAGGTTTCAGGAGCTGTCACACAGATCAGTCATTTTGTATTATAATCATAAAGGCCTCCAAAAATGATTTTAGCAAAAGGAAAAGAAAACACATTCTTCACTTGTAGAGTAGAGGCAACTTGATCACTGTAATTGTGGGAAAAGCAATAAGATATCACAAGGGAAAACAATCTGGAGACAGCCCAAATCTCTTCTACTCATTTGCTGGATGTTTTTTAATGTTTTTTGGTATGACCTCTAAGTCACAGCAGTCATTTTAAATGAAGTAAAACTGTGCATGCATCAAACCTTTAGGAAGATAACCTTTTTCAGAACTTCTTCAAAGAGTACTTTGTGCACACAGCAGCTAAAGATATACATCTGTACCTTTTCACCTCAGGAGTGTGCCCACAAGGAACAGGATGGCATAGTGAGCCAACAGCAAACCTTGCCTCTGATCTGGTTAGATCACTGATGTCCCTGCTTTCTGATAAGTGCAAAGATCTCGCCAAACCATCTAGCTTTGGCATAGAAATAGTTTATTGTGGTGAAGAACTCCACTCACCCTGTTCCTTCTTCTCCCTCCCCACACTCCCCTCTGTTCCATATTCACCTATTCATGACGATACACTGCAGAAAGGAAAAAAAAATGTTCTGGACAATAGTATTCCCAGAAAATGTTGAAGGGTTGGAAAAGATCTTCTGAGATCTTTTGGTCATTTGAAGATCTTAGGGGTTTAGCTCACAGATACCAGATGGGAATTATTTATATTATTCTTATGCAAAACCAATCAGAATGATAAGCATCTTATGATTTGTAAAAATGACAGAAAAGACTAGGTAACCCTTCATAAAAATATACAATCAAAGACATGCAAAATGGACACTTGCACTGCTTTGTTAAGGAAACTTCCCAGTCTGACCTTTGCTGAGACTCCCAGGCAGTGACACTCCCAAGGCCAGAGACTTTTACTGCTGGAACCGCAGCCCCTTCACACCAGCTGGCTCTGGTGATTGACAGATGCCCTGCCTGACTCCTCACACACCTCACTTGCACAGCCAGACCAAGTTTCCTTACTAGATCTACCCCAGGTTTCCCATAGCAGAACCTCAGGTATCCAGTTCCATAAAGCAATTTATTCATGGCATATTAACATAGTGCCATGAAACAGCCCCAGCTGCTTTGTACCAACAAAGCAGTGGCTGGGCTTTTATACCCTCACAGTGTGCCCACAGGAAGTTCTCTCTTGTCCTGCGGTGTTGCAGTGGGGTGTCTGCAACCTTCTCTGGAAGATAGCTTTGCCCGTGGGAAAAATCAGGAGACGATATTTTTATGGATGTTCATGGATGTTCTTTATTTTTTCCCAGCTCCCTCATGACAGGGAGTCTGGCCCAGACTGCACACCTCTGGGCAAACCCCAGAGTTCCCTGGGCTGTGAGCAGCCAATGGGGTACAGAGCTTGGGTACATGTGACCAGGGAGCAGGAGGTCAGGGAATCCCGTGTAACTCATGCGTCCCACCCAGGGCCCATCACCCCGGGGGGTGCCCCAACATCTCACCCTTTTGTTTTTATTAAAAAAATTACAAAAACCATTTCAAAAGAACACAAGCAACTTTCTGAACCCCAAAAGTTTAAACAGAGCATTTCTGGAGCATCCTAGAGCTGGTAGGAGAGAGATGGATGCCTTCTGAACACACTTTGTTTGGGGAAACTGAGGTAGGAGAGGGTCTTTTTCATTTGTACCTGGTAGAACTTCAAACAAAGATAGGTAATTCCTTTTTCTTCTTTTCATCCCCCACTCAACATTGGAGGGGAATTTTGGGGAAAAGAACTGGGAAAAACAAGATTTTGTGAGGGAAACCATGAATGGAAAAATGGAAACTGGGGATTATAGGGTATTGGGTAATAGGAGAAAGCAGGCTGAGGGTAGGGGGATTGTTGGCATGGATATTTTTTTACAATAGCTTCGATTTTGTGCATAGTTACTGCCTCTGACTGACACACCATTAGGTCCAGTCACTTGGGCTGCCTGCAGGCCCTTCTTTCCCAAAACGATATTAAATTCTACAATCTCCCCTTCCCCACACTGCAGATATACTTATTGGGGTTATTTTTTACAATTGCAGTTCTATGAACAAACACATCTTCTACTCTGTCATTTCATATTATGAAACCATAATTTTGCTTTACATTATACCATTTGACAGTCCCCAAAACTTTCGTTGCCAAGACTTCTCCTATCACGTGCTTGCGTGGCCGCTGGTCTCGCGCGGTCACTCCTCTGCTGATACTAAGGTCTCGGTTGTGCTTTTTCACTGTTGTTGTCTGCGTGGGGTTTCTCGGGCTGTTCCACCGCGCTGGCCCCGCTGCGCCCGCTCTGGCCTTCCGGGGTGTGAGCAGGGGGCCAGGCTGGACCGCGCTGCTCTCCCTTACTGCTGTCACTCTGCCACCCGGAGCCGCCTGTGGCTGCACTGGTCCTGTAGCAGTTCCGCGCCTCCAATTCGGCTGCTGCTGCTCTCCATCCTGGGGGTGCCACCAGCCCGGACGCCGCTCCCTGGAGCCTCTCCGCCACCGCCTCTGCTTCTAGCCTTTGCTATCGTCGCGCCACTGCCTCTGCAGCCTCTTTCTGCGCTATTATAGTCACCACTGGCCAGGCATTCACGGCTCTCTCGGCACCTCATGGAGCGCGGGGTCGGGCAGGCACTTTTGGGCTATGAGCCAGGCACGTTCAGCACCACTGCCGGGGCAGCTGCCGAGGCTGCAGTCCGCAGTACCCTGCCTGCCTGTGGGAGATGCCTCGCCCTCTCTCGCAGCAGGCTCGGGGCCCGGGGACGCGCTCACACAGCCGTGGCAGAGCCCACAGCAGGACACACACTGCCAGGGAGCACGTGATCAGAGGACCACATGGTTTCGCTGTCACCATTGTATTGCTCAACAGCTTCTGTAATTAGGTAATATTCACGGAAAAATTCTTCCATCGGCATACGTTTCGATTGAGGAATTAATTCACTGTAAACCTTCTCCCAAAAGTCTTTGGTAAGAACCAAGTCCCAAGAGACATAGAAAAAGTTTTGAAACAGCCATTTCAGGAAGTGTTTTAGTTCTTTCTTGGCTTGAGTAAGGCTAAAATTTGCATATTATTGTTTGAGCGCCTTTTCCAGTTTAAGATAAATGTCCTTTTGAGGCTCGGACAGCCATGATTCTACCCATGGTTCATAGTCCAAGAGGAAACAGCCAGAGCAATGGAAGGAAAGAAAACCCAGGGAATTCGTACTCACGGATTCCTATGGATTCTTCAGAATTTTGGCTGTTTCTCTTTTGACTGTTTCCAGAGGTTTTCACAGGATCGCTTCAAATGCCGCCATTCTCCACCATTCTGTTGCAGTGGGGTGTCTGCAACCTTCTCTGGAAGACAGCTTTGCCCGTGGGAAGAATCAGGAGACGATATTTTTATGGATGTTCATAGATATTCTTTATTTTTTCCCAGCTCCCTCATGGCTGGGAGTCTGGCCCAGACTGCACACCCCTGGGCAACTCCCAGAGTTCCCTGGGCAGGGGTCCATGAACAGCCAATGGGGTACAGAGCTTGGGTACATGTGACCAGGGAGCAGGGGTCGGGGAACCCCGTATAACTCAAGCTTCCCACCCAGGGCCCATCACCCCAGCGGGTGCCCCAACACTGCAGATTTCTCCACTCCTGAGTCTCTCAGTGTCCATCCACCTAGCTGCCACCACCTGCCTTTGTGCCCTTTGTTAACCAAAATATTTTCAGTTCACAGCTGCTTGTCTAGGGCTCCCACCCAGAGCTCAACCTTCATCTTAATTTTCATCTTGCAGACCAAGCTACCAGCACCAGATGTGTTCCTCAACACCTTGCACAGACAATAATGTTTAGCAGGCATGCTTGTGTATGCAACTTAAAACAAGTTAGAACAGTTTAGCAAAACTCTTTGCTCTGATTTGCATGCAGAACAGCTATTCCATTTAATGAGACTCACTCACACAGAACTCTAGGAAATGAAAAACTAAATCAGCCCCCTTGACAAGCCTAGAGAATTAAAACCCAAGCCTGTTAATATAAAGACAATACTATCATACACTTTAAGTTAATATTTTATAAACAAAAATATAGCAACTGGAAACCAGAGCTAGATAAAGCATACCAGTGAAAATGCTTTCTACTTCTTCTGAACAGGAAGTGTCAATTTTGAATACACAGCTTTTCCTTCCCCTTTAGAACATGACCGTTTTGATAGCTCTAGCACAAGAGGAAAAAGAAATTTGGCTATGTTTTTGGCAATGACACAGTTTGCCACACAAAGAAAGTGGTTCAGCCATGGTACAAAGCCTTAGAGCTAACCTGCTGCAAAAGAGGAAGATCTTCAAGACCTTTATGCTTTCAAATATTTGAAAGATTTGGAAGCGATAAAACCATCATATTAGTCAGTTCCGTTCCCAAATTTTTTACTTTTATGACTATTACATAATAAATGATTAAAAACTTTTTTTTCATGTGTAACTGTATAGCCCATCATCAGCTGACATAAGCAAGAAGTGGACAATAGTCTCTATCTCTTACAGTCTCCAAGAGATTTAATTAAGGAGAAGGACGCCAGTATGACAGAGATGCTTGTTCTGTAAAGAGCTGGAGAGAGGAATTCTTTGCACTGCAAATTTTTGATGATTTGAGGGCTCAGTTATCTCCTTCTTTATTCACTCATGCTATGCAAGAGATTGGGGAAGGAGCTCTGAAGAACGAAGAAAGCAGAAGTGACTTATTTTGTCCAACATCTTTTTCCAGTAGAAAGAATCTTACACTATTGTGATTCCTTTGATTGGTCAGATGACCTTAAATTAAAACAGAGACATCGTGAGTCTAAGGGAGTGGAGTGTTTCTGACCACTACACAGTGATGGTTTCATATGTTTTACTACTTGCAAATTTGCTTGTTTCCATTGCCAGCGACACAAATAATATCACCTTTAAGACAAGAAGGAAATCATTGCCACAAGTGTGAGCTGTATTGCAGCACTGCCCTGGCTTGCAGTGTTATTTACTTTGCTGTGCATTTCACTCCCGTGGTTCCTCTGATGATGTTACTGCACACAGATGAAGTGGAGCAGCAGGGAGTAGTTGCACACTACACACATCATGGCAGTAAACCACGCTCACCTCTCCACCACACTGTTGGTAGACACACTGGAGAGAAGATCTAACACACGATCTGCTTCTAGTCCTGGGACTGCTGTACTGTGGCTTGGGGCTGCTGAGGGTGGCCAACAGCAGAGGCAGGCCAATGTGTGATGGGGTCATTTTGAAAACACTATGGAAAAATTGAAAGGCAAAACATCAATTGCAGTGTTCCTGCAATTGATAATGAACAACACCTGCTGCAGATAAAATGTGTGTGGTCATTTGCACAAGTGTACTTTCTGCCAAGCACTTACCTGTACACTACTTCTTGATTGAAATAATTTTTCTGCATCATGAAGACAAACTAATTGTTGCTATGGAAGTAAACAGTAGAGGATGAAGTTATTAGAATTTAGATTAGTGTGCTGGTTTTGGCTGGGGTAGAGTTAATTTTCATCACAGTAGCAGGGGGCTGTGTTTTGGATTTGTGCTGGAAAAAGTGTTCATAATTCAGGCATTTTTTTCTTTACTGCTGAGCAGTACTTGCACAGAGCTGAGACGGTTTTTGCTTCTCATCTCACCCCACCAGTGAGGAACCTGGGGATGCACAGGCAATGGGGAGGGGACACAGCTGTGAGGCGGCTGACCTCAAATGACCAGAGGGACATTGCATACTATATGACATCATGCTCAGCATATAAAGAGGGGAAGAAGAAAGAAGGGGGAGACACATTTGGAGTGATGGCGTTTGTATTCCCAAGTCATTGTTACACATGATGGAGCTGCTTTCCTGGGTATGGCTGAACACCTGTCTGTGGATGGGAAGTTATGAATTAATTCCTTGCTTTTCCTTGCTTTCATGTGCAGCTATTGTTTTCCCAATTAAACTGTCTTTATCCCAACACTGTCTTTATCTTTTCCTCTTCTGATCTGTCCCCATCCCACTGTGAGTGAGAGGCTTGTGGGGCCTAGTTGCTGACTGGGGTTAAACCACAGCCATCAGTCTAAGATTTTTTATAATTTAAGTCAGATTTTTAGCCATGGTGTGGGAAAGAAGGAAGATTTTTGTGTACTGCAAAAATCCCCGCAGAGGCTGAATCCATCAAAATTTTTTTAGTAGCTAGCTTGTGAATAATTTTGTATCACAGTATCACAGTCCTTTCAATGGAGATATTTCAGTTGAAACATTATTGCAGATTTTTAATGATAGGAGTTAAAGGCCTGAATTTTTAATCAGGGTGGAATTTCCATTTGAAGCAACAACCACTGTGTGCAAGGAAAAATCTTACTTTGAAGTTGAATACAAAATAAACAATTTAAAAATAATATAAGGTATCAGATTGTCTTTATTATATATATCTGAAGTCTTTAGTTATATATTGACAGTCCTCTGAAGACATTTGTTGTTGCTTGACACAGCTAAGTGTCAAGCACACGAAATCTGATGTTTGTGTAAGGGGAAAATATGATTATATTGAGGAAAACTGAAGATCTGCAAGGCAAAACAGGCACACGCTTAAGCAATTACAGTATTAAGAAAGTTTTATTACCAACAGAGTTAAAGGTAAAAATAAATAATAAGAAATTAAAGTTAAACTCCCTGCTCTTCCAGCACCCCCCTCCCTTCCACCCAGCTCACACAAAATATAACAAACATGGGATTTAGGTCAGTGTTACAGTTTTTAAAAAGTCTCTCCAATATTTAAGGAAAAAGAGGGTTTTTTTCTCTGCTTTAACGTGGTTTCCAAACTGCCACTAGCAACAGACCCTCCCGGAAATCTGCTGCCATGAGAAACACCTCTCCATGAATATTTAGTAATCCATTCATACTTCCTGTCATGGGGTGTTTCTCATGTAAGGATGGGCAATTCCAGCCTGAAAGCAACAGCGCTCTTCTTCACAAAATCTCTAAAAGCCTCTTACAGTCTCTCACAGCTCCTTGGTGACCTGGCGTGGCCACCTTTTCTTTTTCCACAGGCTGCACACAGAATTATCATCCCCCCATGTCTTTAAATGGATTAAAGAGGAAAAAACAGTTTGCGATATTACAGTTTTTACTACAGCCTGCAGAAAGCATTTTTAAAATTTGTGCTGGGTGCACTCCGACCGCTTTTCCTGCCACCATCTTTAGCTCCAACATGACTTACTTTCTCTTCCTCCTTGACCTTGAAGCCACCATGTTGAAGAGTTGGTTTTTGTCGGGCTTTACATTGGAGAAAGCCTCTCTCTTTCTATGCTGCGGGCTGCATGGTGTTTTCTTCAGTTTGGTGGCTTAGGTTTTAACTTTTCTATTTTTCAAATACTGTACTGCTAGTGTAACTCTGAAGTTTCCTGTAGCTTGTTAAGTGCTGTTCTCTTATACTAAGAGAGACATAACAAAGCCTATCTAGTTTGCTCTCCAAACCATCCTAGGCCCAAGAACTGCAAACCATCATCTTAGGGAGAGGGGGGCAAGCTTGGGGAAATTCCATCACTGGCTGGGTTCTGGTTGGTGAATTTATGCTGATATAAAAGTGTGAAGAACTCATGACCTGTCGTCCATTTTGAGATCCACTGAGGCAGGATCTTCTGAAGCCCAGAGTGTGTCTCTGAAGGCCTTTCAAATAAATTCTTCCTTTATTCTTTTATTCCTATCTAGTCTCTGTTTCTAGGTAGCCATTTAAGGCATCAAGTTCGATAAAAGCTGCGTTGGTTGCAGAAAGCTTTATCGGCTCCCGCCGGATGTGTGTGGGGCCACGTGAGGTGGGGGGAGGGAAGCCCATTGGTCCCTAGAAGCTTTGCTGGGTGGTCTCAGCATGGCACTTTATGGCTCTTCCTTAGCTGTCTGCGGCTCTGAGATGTTTCTCCCGCAAAGACCCAGGGGCCCGTGCCCTGGTGCTGGGATAGGGGAGGCCCAGGCCCACTTCAAGGGACAGAGCCCAGGGCCCATTTCCACCCCACATCCCCCCTGCCATGGGAGAGGTGGATCAAAAGGGCAGTTCCCTTGCCTCCACACAGTTTAGATATGTAAAATTGCAATAAGCAATTTGTCTAAAGGAGTGTCCATCAACTACATTCCAACCCACTACAACATTGCAAGTTTTTCCCCTGATAGAAAATAGATGAGGAAGCAAAATTAAGGCAANCTGTCCACCAACTACGTTCCAACCCACTACAGCATTGCAAGTTATAAATCCTTCAAACATGCATAGGTTTTCCCCTGATAGAAAATGGATGAGGAAGCAAAATTAAGGCAATAGCAATGGTCTTTTGAGCATGCTAGTCGCATGGATCATTTTATTGAGATCAGCACCCTCATAATTTCTAAATCACTCACATAAGTTTTAAATCTAGCATTGCAATTCTTTTCATAGCAATCACATCAGTTTTAAATCTACTGTCACAAATAACATGATTTCTTGGGAGTTTCCCAAATCACCTTGACCTGGCGGCTTAGCATTTCTCTCAGACATTTCTCATATTTTCACCTCAGGACTTTAACCAAATAAAAATTTTTACGTGTATATTTCCTGCCTTTCCTACTTTCCATCAGTCCTCCATCACCATTAGAGGCAATTCAAATGAAAGTATTGTCCTATTTTTCAGGACATTTGATAGTTTTATACTTCTGTTCATCTTTCTCCTCATGGAGGTTGCCTAACAGGGTGTTATTTTTTTCTGTCATTTTACTGAAATAGCTCCTTATAGGTACCATTCCCAGAAGATGATTTTCCTGATAATATACAAATGTTAGTATGCAAATCATCTTTCAGTTTTGCCCTCACTTAATATTGATGTACACAGAGCAAGAGCCAATGACTAGTGCTCAAATTACTTGGTGGATCTGTTACGCTCCTCATTTCTTGTGACATTTCTCAAAATGGTTTCATGACCCTAAAAGAATCCTGGAGATAGGATACATGCTTTCTGATAGTGTGAAAATATGTTACAAATCTATTTTGAAATCCATGCATTTTTATTTGTCATGGCAACAGCTAAATAACTTACTTTACGGTAACAACCCAACAATCTTCTGCAAATTCTAAACTGTTACTAACCCAAATTATTGGTATTTCAAATTTACAGTGTATGCTCCAATTCAACAAGATAGTTAAGCACATGAATAATTTTATACACTTGAGCAGATCCTGCTGAACAGATTAAAATAATTTTGCAGTATTTGATTGCTTAAATATCTTTATGAATCGGAGTCTAAATTTACTGCTGAAACATATATCCTTTTTGTAGAAATGCTTGTCTTTTAAAACTGTATTTTTAAATGACAGATACTGGGTTGTGACTCCAATTTGGTACTTGTGTTTAGAACAAATTCTTTGGAATTCAAGCTGGTGCTTTTTACACTCTGTGCCATTGTGATCAAAATACTTCAATTATTTTATTTCAAAATTACACCAGTGATAGAAATACTGAAATTTTAAATCACTAAAGATAGTTTTCACAGGTATAGCTGAATAAGTTAGATAATTTGCTGTATACTTTCTGATCACATAGTCTCTTTTAATGATACCTTTTAATCAGCAAACACAAGGAATAATCAAGAGAAATATGTATGTGATAGAGCAAGCAAAAAATCAGCAGGGTGCTTTTCACACTGGAGTTTGAAAAACAATAAAAGACAATAAAAGATGTTTATTGGGAAAGCGCTCCGGTGGTTTCTCCTCATTGCCTAGTAACAACAAAAACCAAGAACTTGTAATAATATATAAAGCAAACTTTGTCTTGTTCTAAAACATTCTGAATTAGTAAAATTCTGTGTTTAATTAATTCCACTCTAAATTCCTTTGTATGAAAATTTTTGAGAAAACATTTCTCTTTAGCCTTTGAGACTTCTTGTGTCATTGTTTACAGCACCTTGGCACAACAGCAACCAATTCTGCAACTGGAATTTGGTAGCTTTCTAAGAACTAATTTTTCATATCCCATGAAACATAGGAGAATACTGGCAATTCTAGCTCTCGTTAGATTAGATAAGGATATTTTTAATTTTTCAGTGACCTAGTCCTTAAAATAAACAAAAAACTCTATGAACCAAACAAGAGAAAAAAGGGGAAAAAAAAAGAATGGAAATTTTCCTCATGGAAAATTTATTTTTACAGATGCAAAGAGAAATTTCAGCTTATTATGGAAAACTATTTCCCAGTGGTATTTCTTGTCAAAATTCACGTGTTTCTACAAACAGAAGAGAAAACGGAAGTTTTGATTGATAGGAAATTGCCAACTACTTGCAATACTTTTACAGAAGCAGTAAAAGTAAAAAAGTAAAAAAAAAATATATGCCTCATTCTGAGACCAGAAGTGTTTCATACTCAAATACATTTTATGCCGTTATCAAATACTACTATGGAAATAAATAAAGTTTGACTGGCAAGCTGAATATTAATAGTATTTTCCCCCTCTTATTTACACTACTTTCCACCTATGAATTTGGCTACTGTGAGGTCAGAAATACACACTTTCCTTTGGGGCTGATCTTGAGCTGTGAAATTATTTGTGTTAGTTTAACACAGCCTGGTTTTAGTGGGCTGGGGAAAAGCTACTTGAAATTTCTATGTCGGGCACAGAGACAATTGCTGAAGGCTCTGACAATGGGCAGGTTACTAGCCCAATTAGAGAAGTTGGTAATGCCTCTGTGATGACATATTTAAGAAAGGAGAAACCCTGGGAAACTCTCTTTTCTTCTTCCGAGGGGCGGTGAGGTGGCTGGGGCCTTCCCGAGGCTGGGGCTGTGCGGCTGGAGCCCTCCCAAGGCCAGAGCCACCTATGTGGTGCCAGCAGGGACCATGTGGGCAGCAGGGAGAGACATGGGGAGCAATTCTCTGATGGGGAGCCCGGATGAGATCAACATCTCAATTGCAACTTACAGACACCAATTTTCTTCCAAGTCAGAGAAAATGGAAAAGTGAGTACACGTGAGGAAAACCAACATGGTGGCACTGAGGTCAGTGGAAAAAAAGAGAGAGGGAGGAGGTGCTCCAAGCGCCAGAGCTGAGATCTTCCCGCAAGCTGTGGTGAGGACTATAATGCAACAGTTTCCCTATAATTCATGAGG
Source organism: Erpornis zantholeuca (assembly GCA_013400515.1). NCBI lineage: Eukaryota > Metazoa > Chordata > Aves > Passeriformes > Timaliidae > Erpornis > Erpornis zantholeuca. The sequence continues at coordinate 33,001 of VZTN01020665.1, forward strand.
TGCATGGGAGGGGTTCAGAGATCCATGTGCAGACCGAGAAGAAGAGTACTCACGCTGCTGCGCATGGATACTGAAAAGCTGTAACCTAGTGAGGAGCTCAGAGAAAGATGACCCTTGCTTTTAGAGGTAGAGGAAGAGAGCCTTCACTTCCAAACTAGAACAGCTTATCTTTAAAAGACTAAACCCCGTGGACTAAAATGACCTATGCTGAGCAGTTGTGGGAAGACTGCTTGGCCCGTGGGAGGCACTCACATTGCAGCAGGTTCAGGTGGGACTGCTGCTTGTCAAGTTAAAACCATGCTACAAAATTCGGCAGAGAAGTATCATCCGTGGGAAGGATCCCATGGCATAGCAGAAAAAAACTCTGTTCCTTAAACATACTGAAGAAAGATTTTTAAGAAGTGAAATACTGTCCAAAACCCTATGGTTTTTTTTTTNAATACTGACCAAAACCCTATGTTTTTTTTTTTCCTTTCATGGTTGGTAGAAAAAGGGAGGGACTAAGAAAGAAAGGTGTTCAGAAGATTTACTTTGATTCTCAGTAGCCTTGCTAGTTGTTTTAATTGTTTTAAACTTGTTTTAATTCTGTTAATAATAAATCTTCTTTATACTGTTTAAGTTTTGAACCTGTTTTGCCTTGAAATCTTTGTCTCCTAATCCTTATCTCAACTCATATAGTTTTTGTGCTAATTTCCCCTCCTCTGCTCAACTATAGCAGAAGAAAATAAGTGGATGTGGTTTTTTTGTTGAAGTTAGGCAACTTCAAACTGCAACATTATGGATGGCTGGAAAAGAACAGCAAAAGTGAGGCAGAAATAATGCAAGGGACACAAAAAAACCCCTCTTATAGATATTTGGAAAATAGGAGTTCTGTGACATTATGAAAAGATAATACACAGGAGGATCGTAAAAAGGAAAACACTTTTCAAGTGCATTAGAGGTATCAAACTTGATTTTAACTGGTATAAGCTGAAGTAGCACAAGTGAAGTGAAGGCAAGACAGGCTCATAGTTCGTATATTTGAAGAGAACAAATGTCAGGCTATCAAAACACAATGCAAGGAAGGAAAAAATGGTAACTGCTCACAGTATCATTGATATAGAGACTTGCATAAACTGCCAAACCCTGAGACAAACTGTAACGAGCAAAACTATCAATTTAATGTTCAGTTGTATGTCATCTGGTAAAAATCACAGAAACCAAAGCAGTGATTCCTGGATAAATCAGATCCTTAAAAATAAGGACCTAAGTCTACAAACCCCTCATCTTTGCATTTGGGACATTTTTTCTGCCAGGAAAACAAGGATTTTACTGAGTGTCACTGGGTGAGTTTCTACCTACCCAGGCTCCAGAAAACTTATCCAATTTGTTTCTTATATAGATAAAAACAAGAAGAGAGGATGTGGAGCACTGGGGGAAGGGTTGGAGTGAGGGTGTGTTCTGAACATTCTGGAATTGAAAAAAGTTAAGAATGTCTATGCTAAATTGGACTAAAAAACTGTTTAGGCCACTATCTCCAGTGGGGACTGATGGCATATGTCTAGGGAAAAGCAGAATAGGACAAGCTTATAGCAACATTCCTCCATTCTGTTTTCCCACCCTGCAAGAGTTCATAGCTCAGGGATTTCCAAATTTAGGTGTGATATATATGTATGTAAGAAAATGAAAGCAGCTAAACTAATGAGATTTCTGAGCAATGAACCCTCTGCCTAAAGAATCCCAAAGCAGTTGTGATTAAGGTAGAAGAGATTTACCACTTGTTTTTTTCTATGGATAATGTCCTGAATTGTCTGCACTGCTACCATTTTAAATTTAGTTCAGGTGTCATTACACTACATTTACAAGAGTAACTTCAGGGAAGATGCATTTCAACTATATGACAATCACAGATACAAACTACACACTTTGCAGTGCTTCACTATTCTAAAATATCTTCAAAGTGGGAAAAAAAAATTGAAACATCATCTTGCTTCAATGAGAAAAATGACAGTAACATGTATTTTGTGCAGTTGAAAACTGATTTTCTGAGTTTGTTTCTCCAGTGAAGAACCAATTATTTTCAAAGTTCTTCTCAGGACAATATTTTGTCCTGTCTTTAATGTCAATGTTTGCTTTAATTATGATTAAATAAAGAAAACTGTTTTCTATCTACAGAGTATGTAAGACACATATGTAACTTTGGAACACTCACCTCAAGAATAGGGAAAAATTTAAAAAAAAAAAAAAAAGAAGAAAACCAGAAGTACATATAGAATGGATTTCATCAACATTATACTAGACTTGGGATATAGGATACAGCTGTGTTGTATCTACTGCTTTTCTTAATTCATGCCTATGTCACTGAAGTGGTTACAAGAAGCACTTTTTTTTCAAAGGAGCAGTTCATTATGATCTATAGGAATGAGAGAAAGATGGTGGGTTTTTGGCTTTTTAAAAAAAAATTATTAGAATAATGAAATCATAGAATGGTTTGGGTTGGAATTGATCCTAAAGATTATCTTTCTCCAACCCCCCTGACATTGCTTAAATCCCCATCCAATCTGGCCTTGAACATTTCCAGGGATGGGAAATCCAGCTTCTCCAAGCAACCTGTCCCAGGGCCTCACCAATCCTGCAGTAAAGAATTTCTTCTGAATGTAGGGTTAGGTTTATAATTATGTGTTCAAGGCTTGTGCTCACCAGTAGGGCCCATGGGAAAAGCACAGCTGCGGGCTGGATGATTGGAATTTGGTTGAGGGATGAGAGGCAGTTGAGAGAGAGGAGACAGTTAATTGAGTGACAGTTGAAAGTGAGATTGTGATTGGCTGGAGGGACACGGGGACAGCGTGTGGACAGAGAGATGATTGGCTGGTGGGACGTGTGGACAGCATCTGGACAGAGAGATGATTGGCTGGAGGGACATGTGGACAGAGAGATGATTGGCTGGAGAGATGCATGGACAGCACGTGGACAGAGAGGTGATTGGATGCTGGGACACGTGGACAGTGGCTGGGCTATCCCATGGGCCAATGGATGCATTTTTACTGTTAAGTTCTGTTAAATCTTGGTTTGGTTTCTGTTAGAACGGGTAGAATGAGAGGTATAAAAAGGCGGCGATTTCAGCAATAAAGGGATCTCCTTTGGACGCGTAAGGGGGTGCGTGTCGCTTTGCTCCCCACTGCTACATCTGAATATCTAACTGAAACCTACTCTTTTTCAGTTTAAATCCATTACCACTGTCCTATCACTATAGGACCTTGTAGAAGGTCCCTCCCTAGCTTGACCTTCTGGGCAAACTTCTTCTGATGCAGCCCAGGATGCAGCTGACTTTCTGGGCTGCCAGCACACACTGCCAGCTCATCTTGAGTTTCACATCAACAAATACCCTGAATTATTTTGTGCTTTTATTCCTGATAGAAAGTACTCCTCATAGTTAACAAGAAGCACAGTTTATATTCTTATTATATACCTTATGACTTTTTCAGCCAAACCATTCAACCATTAAGGATGGTTATAGAATAAAAAGGAAAAGCTTGTGCAGAAATTCCAAAATGGAGACCACAAAACCTCAACAATGCTTAGGCAGAAAATTTTAGCTTACTATGAACAGTAGCTGTGAATTCTCTGTCTGAACAATAGAAAATAACAGCATCACTACCTTACACATTGCAATAGAAGATTTCTTTGAAACTCTCTCTTAATTATGATGTTGTTATTTCTCTATTATACCCAAGAACCATCAGATACATGGCACATTTCACCTGTTCAGAATAGCTTTCTATATTCTTTTTTCTGAAAGAACCTTAATTCTCTTTTATGATATTTCTTTTCCTTCTGTTAAATGACTTAGTGGTCCGCTTCAATAAAATCATTAAGCATTTCTTTTCTTTAAGAAGGTGGACTTTAGTGTTTTTATGGTATGTACGTAACATTGATTCTAGCATATTATGAAGATTCTAAGGCAAGAGTACATAGAAGGAGGTTGATGCAATTGCCTTGCTTTTCTTTACTATTAAGTAATCTAAGTTGCAGAAATGCAAGCTGATTAACCAAATTATTCATAAGGACAACATTCTCATTCCCTTCAATAGTGTGCATGGAAGCGATAAAACAAGATAACACTTGTGTAACTTCACATAGCCTGGTAGACTAAGAGAAAAGTCTCTTGGCAGCAGGTGGTGGATGCAATAAGGATATAGCAATGAACATAAAGAGAATTGGTGAGGAACAATTAGTAAGAAAAGTACACTGTTTCCCCGTTTGGTACTTTGTTACTTATGCAACCACATATAGGGAAGCCATTATCATACCAACAGTCACATATTTCTTTCCTGAATATGAAAGAAGGATATCTGAAATTTTGCACCCAAAGATTTTTTTTTATTATTTTTTTTTTAGAATGTAGAGAGGAAAAACCAAATATGTGTGTGCATATTCTGGAAAGAAGTTAAATTGCACAGGTGATGAAATGTTAAGGAAAATGCATTTTCTTTTTCCTGCTTAGGAGAGTGGTTCTGTGATATGCCTGTGTAAAACAGTCTCATTAACCAGCCTGAATATTTGATGGGAAAACCTAGTTAGCTGAAATCTAGATCCAGAAATTGAGATTTAAGCATACTTGTACAAAATTCTGCAGGACTAGGGATGGACTACGCACCAATATTTCCATGTTGTATTATCTGACTCTGATGACAGTTAAAGCCCTAAACCTATCAGTTTTCCATATTTTATATCTCCTGTTGTTTTCAAAGACATAATCACTGACTGTGCATCTCTGCTTATAAGGATTTCCAGTGCTGTACATAAACGTGGTGGGAGTGCTTTAACTTCCAAACAGCATCAATGTAAAATAAATAAGGCAAGACAATACAACACATCCTTGTTTTATTTTACAGAGACATTATGTAAGGTGTAGTCCACAGCCACATGGTACCTGTTAAACATTTAATCATGAAAAGTTGGCATGACACTTGAACATAACCCATCCCCATCCATGTTAATTGCAAAGCTGAAATCAGTTTTTTTTATCAGTCTGCAGCCACTGCATTATCTAGATTTCTTAATGATCCTAATTTCTTATGGTAACATGCTCAGTTGGGGCACAGGACACCTATAAATATGCAGCTGAAGACTGAATGGGTGAAAATTGTGCATGGAGGAACTTTAGGTATAAATTAGTCATGGTACAATGCCTAAACTTAAACCCTCTGAGCTTCTGCAACAATTTATTTCTCATTGGATTTTTGGATATTCCTAGACATAAGGGGTGAATGTAAGGACTTGAACACTTAATTAAGCTCAAGTTAGTATTCAATTGTCTGTCTTATGCAGAAGCAAATTGTCCCTGATGGCCAAAAGTCAGCTTGGTACACTATTGCATCTGACAAAACAATATAAAGGACAACAAGGCATAATCAATGTGGCATAATCAAGCAGGGTAGAAACACTGAACTTGTTAATTCTTAAATAGAAACCAGTATCCATATCTTCTACAGCTTGTCATTTATCCTTTCTCATCTGTGTCAGCTAGTCTAACATTTCAGCGAGGGATTTCTATTTATCACCACTTCCAATCCTAGACAGAAATATGGACTTTTCCTCAAAAGAGACTAAGAAGCACAAAAGTAATCGAGTCATTTTGCCTATATGCACTGTTATCATGACATCTGTGTCATAGTCCTTGTCAGCTACGCAGAAGAGCAATGTGGTTCTGCTTACAGGTTCCTATTTAATAACACCTCATTTAGGAAAAATAAAATTATTATGTGGGAGAAATAGTGAAATTTCTAGTGATATTTTGCTATAAAAGAAGCTTAATAAAACAGCAAAGTTAGAAATTATGTGTAATATGCCATCCCTTTTTTACTATTTCATTGGAGTCTTGTACATGAATAGAAGGAAACTAGAAGCAGGGCTGAAGGTTCCTGAACTGCATCCTCATTTCCCTGAGAACCATAAACATGTTTGTATTTCAAAGACTTTCCCCACCCGACCTTAAGTATATTTTCACGAGGACTGTTCCTGTTTTCATTAACACTTCATGGCTTTAGATACTTGTGTGTCTAATGGTGTTGAACTTGCTTCACCATTTGTTGTCAGTTCATCTCTTCTCTTGGGTTTGAATTATGGACTCCAGGATATAAGGCCAGGGTACTTCACCTATACTCAATATTTATTGGACAAGGATTCTCACTAGAATTTGGTTTGGAACAGTTAACCTGCTATCCAGATGTGAAGGAGAAAAGGTTTCTCGCTTTGCTTTTCTTGGTTCACTGTCATGGTATCTCATTATATTCCTGTAAGAAATCCTTGTGCTCTTGTAAAGGAAGGTTTTCCTTAAAGGTTAAATGTCCATTTTCCTGACAGATTTTCTATAAGCATAATGTTACAGCGGTCTAATGATTCTAGTTCAGTTTTGCAACAGGGAAAACTTAGATAAGGGTCTCAAGAGAAAAATCCTCTAAAAATATGCTTGCAGAAATGTTGTACTAAGTGTTGAAAATTGGTTAAATTACTTGCAGCAGGTGGGGGCACATAATTCTGTTTGCTTCTTTTCCAAATCCTATGACTGATGTTCACCTTCATAAAAGTTATTTTTGCTTTGGGAGCCACTGCAGTTCATCTTTACTTCTTCTGGCACTTTATAAGCACTTAGTAGTAAATCATCTGGACCCAACTACCTGATCTCATGTATTGGTTCATCAACCTCTTTCTTTGCACTGTTAAATCATTTGTAAAGTTAAATTTTAAAAAATGAGGGAAATTATGCTGAATTCATTAACATATAACTAAATTAACTCCAAGAAAGTAATTCAGCTGGCAAAGGTAAGTGATATATATTTATTTTAAATTGGCTTTGTCAGAATATTCTATTAAATTAAATAAAACAGTTGCAATTTATTGACATGATTTCATTCTGTCTATTTAAAAGTCTTGATTCATTAATTATTTAAAGCAGAGATTATCTAGCTTGAAATGAACATACAATTAAATCTATCTCTAAGCTGATTTGTATTACGTGTTGCAAAATCATGGCTGGCTAAACATCTTGTTTATTATTTTGAATGGACTGCAGCCAGGTATGTCAGGACCTGTAACAAACCCATTGAAAAAAACACTGTTTCCTCACCTTCTGAAACCTCATGAAAGCAATACTTAACTTCTGGCATAGCATTTTCCAGATTTGGAGGCATTCCTATTAAAGAATTGGGCAACCTGGGGGCAGAGTTTGGCCCATTATCTTTGCCCTTCCTACCTGCTGCCTATTAAGTATATAATTAAGCTGTCTGTGCTTTTATTTTGCAAATGTGCATTCATCCGATATGTGAAAGGGGAGGGGAAGCCTCAGACCATTCTTCTTAGTCTTCAATTTTCCCATTAGGATGTACTCAGAAAGGAAATTAAATTGGTATTGTGCTGATGATTTATTGCAGAAAGGAACACAGTTTACACAGAGAAAAGTGCAATTTTAATTTTACACAGTTCACTAATAGCATATTTATATGTTCTGCCTATAGGTATTGCAGTAAAGATGGCAGTGTGGTTTTGTCTTCTAATAAAGGGAAAACATAAAGCTTATTTTCATTTTTAATATATAATTTTAACATAATTTCTGTACAATAAAAAGGAGTTTTCTTATTAATTTGTATTACTAACTCAAAGAAATCTACACTTCTAAAAACTTAGAGGCTGTTTGCATATGACACTGACATAAATCTAACTGTGTCTTAAAATATACTAGCACACATGGGCACAATTGCAGTAAGAGTTCAAAATGTTTATTATGCATTTTTAAATCACATAAGTAGTTTTCCAAAGTCACCTAAATTATGTTGCCTGCAATCAACCCTCTGGAGCTGGCAAGTTAGGAACTCCTGCTGTTCATGGTAATGTATTTTGCATTATTATCTCACTTCAGATGATGCTGATTTGTGAATCAAAATTTTAATCAATTAGATAAACAATATACACCATTGACTTTTATTAGACTTGTGTAATCTCTATGTGATGCTACAACCCACTTATTTAACCCACTCTGGGTTAAAAATATAGTATTTTCTTTAGGATGGGACAGAAACATGTTGTCAGGAACTTTTATCTGGGACATATGGAATCTTTAAATGCCCTCTTACAATTTAAATATAACCAAATTAATTTTTTTATTATTATTATCTGAGAAGTTATTGAACTGTCTTGTGTGAGACAACTGCATGAATCTTGTGGAAGGGATTTGGTATTTCCTCTCTTTGCATTATATCCTTAGTAATTTGGAGTTAACTTTACTAGATAGCATATGATAGCGTATGCTATTTGATGTGGGACACTGTGTGCTTTTCTCGAGAGTCTATTCTACTTCTGATTCCAGGTGCTTCAATTTGTCTTCTATAGAAAGGATATATAACTTGCATAGTTAGTAAAATTTTGCTAGTTCACATTTTCAGAAAAGCAAGCACTTGGAATTACATATAATGGTTTCTGAAAGAATGGGATGTAATCATCCCTTCACTCCAAAAGACATTGCAAGGTCTTGAATCAGTACTATCTAAACCATTTTCTTCTCATGAGCTAATCTGTCTTCTACCAGGCTGGTCACATCTAGTGTTGTAAGAGATGTAAAGCATCATTAAAAGGATGAAATTCCAAAAATACAAACTTAAATGTTTATAATTACATAAAAAGAATCATATGGCACCATCACTTTAGTGAATGGCAGTTGCTATACACTCTCAGTAAAAAAGAAGAGACCTGACTGGAATTCTTATATACACTGTTATTTGGCAAGGTAAAGGCATATTAGAGCTGGTTATCCAGCTCTACATTTTAAATTTTACTTGCTAAAAAATATATTTTGTAATAGACGGGGTAGTTTTTTTCTCTTCTCTGAAAATAACATGACATAATGAAAGAAAGGTACCTATTGGTTTTGGAGGTGTTTCTTCAGTCATTCTTTTTTTCATTAACGATTATTCATTCTTGATTGTGAAATGGAAAAAGAAAAAAGAAAAGAAGAAAAAAAATGAAGAAGAAAGAAAAAGAACATAAAGCGTAGAGGAGGAGAAAAGTTCTTCCATTCCTCAAAACTGAATGCCTAAACTTCTCCAATCCAGTGAATGTGATGTTTTTAAAATCTCTCCAATCAAAATACTTAAACATTTGTTTGCCTATTTCCTTTTGATTTGCTCTTTATGTCACCATTCTGTACAGAAGTGGATGAAAGGCCTTATGAATGGACAGGTAGAAGAACAATTTCTAATGAAGATGGATGTGTTGTTACTGCTGTGTAGCAGAGCATTAAACTTTCTGACACAGGTTGAAGTCACCACATTACACAGAGCATAAAGAGATGTGCAGTGATGGGCAGAANNNAAATACTATTCTGATATATGCATTTGAATACTAAATGAAACAGCACAACCTTAGAATTTTTTCTTCAATTTTGGTCTACTGTATCCCTTCTAGTTTATATTAGTCACTCAGGTGTGGTATTCCTCTAATATTCTCTAATATTACTCATTTTTGCTTGGCATTTTGCCCATTTACTGTGATTTACTACTGCATAAATAGAGCAATAAAGCTGAAATATTGGGGGTTTTAATAAATATATATTTTATTTTAATAGTGCTTTTTACTGAGCTAGCTAGTTTTTATGGTTACAAGTGTTCTTATTTAGCTGAAAAACCAATCCTCCATGCATTTAAAAAGCTCAGACTTTGCAATATATTCAGGAAGATCTGCCTTAAATTGGTGCTGAATCATTATTATTCCTAGTTTAAATAGATTGCTCAAAGTTGGCAAAATCACTTTCAGAGTTTTCTTTGCTTGATTGGTCTTCCTGTACAAACCCAAGCAAGGGGACCAGGGGACCTTTGAAGAGGAGAGGTGATGTCTGCTACATAAGCAGTAAAACATTAATGGAAGGGAATCTGGACAAGACGAGGAAAACAACATTAGGAAGCAAGACTGAGAATGAATGGTAAGTTAAGGAGAAAGATTTTGAAGATAATATCTAAGCAATTAATTATGAGAACAGTGGGAGCTATCTTTTAGTTTTTTAGGATCAGTTATTGTAGAGCAAGCATGCAACACCTTCTCACAGTCTTAAGGGATCTGCTTGAGACCAGGTGGTTGCCCAAATCTTTATCTGTTAATCAATAAGACAAAAAATAAAGTTTTGAGGCCACTAAAGTAACAGTGTGTTTTATTAGATTTCAATAAGAGATTATATTTCAATTAGAAAAAAATTGTCAGACATGACTTTGTGTTGCTTCTACCTTTAGTGTTTTGCTTAAAGAAATTAAAATAAAATCACTTGTTCCATATATAGATGTTACAGAGTGCTTTGTGGAACTCAGATTTTCCAACATCATGAAGAAAGCTGAAAAAAATGTTAATATTCATGTTGAAAGAGCACATTTTTGTTTCAACAATTGACTTTCTTTTATCCTCTTTTTTCTATAAATGTACATATTTTCTCCTTTTCCCTCTCAGAAGTACTTGTGAAGTACTTGTAACAAAGGCTGCCACGTAGTGTTCCAGAACAATTTATAGACACCACAGAGTGAGACACTACTATGTTATGCAAATGCCCAATGCCTGCTGTAGGTATTTCAGGGATGATGATTTATTTCTTCCTAAACCTGAGAAGAAAAGAAGCATGTGAGTGGCATGTGCATAGCTGTGGATTCCACCCCAGTTAAGGGGTACCTTATTGCTCACATTGCGCATTATGGTTGTCATTAAATGACTGCACACCTCCACACTGAACCTGGGGTTCAACCAGGCTGTAGGATTTCTTGCTCTTGTGTAACAAGAAACTCAGGGATTTTTGTTTTAAGTCTTTCTAAGAGTTGAGAGATTTATAACCTCTGCTTTAAGTCAAATAGGAAGCAAATTTAACCTGATATCTACGGAGACAAAGCTTTTATCCAGCACACAAGAAAGGAGTCCTGGCACAGAGATCAAGTATGATTTTTCCATACTCCTCCTTCTCCTTGCTAAAAGCTGGATTCCCACATGCATGGTTATAATTACAATACATGAGCATCTCATCCAATCCTTTCTATCCTTGCAAGACCTATTTGGGGGCCTAGGGGGAACCAACCTATTGCACCACTTGTGCAGGTGCATGGCAAGTTTTGTTAGTATTTTCTGTGGAGTTAATGACACAGAAGTTACATAATAGACCATTGCTCACCAAAGACTGTTGAGTCTTCACTTATCAGGTCATGTGGAAGTCTGTCCCAAGCAACTGCTGTCAACCCTTGGACCTCTTTCAGGCCTTTGTGCAGGTTCTCCACACATCAAAAATTTCTGTGGCTTTCCCTGTTTTCACTGATGTTTTCAAGCATCCTCTAAAATTTTTAATTTAAAGTGGACTTTCCGTATCCTCTAGTAATTGCCACTGCATTCCTATTTCAGCCTTTTTTTTTTTTCTGGCCTACTAGTGATTGGAAGTCTGTAGTAACTTTGAGCAGCAAATAATTTCTGTTGTGGCAGATATTTCTGCTTAGTTAGGGCATACCTACATGACCAAACTCTGTCTTTGCATTGGTTTAGAACTAGTGAGCCAAGTCCTTTTAGAAGGAGGATAACCATGCCAACACAAATTTTACTCATAGAAATAAGGCCTTCTGAGGAGTTAATTGGTTGCTATTGTAGTACTTTTTCACTTTCAATAAGCATTTTGGTGCCTGGTGGATCTTATTCATCTCTCAGCCTACTCAGAACAATGTTAACAGCAGTTTGCAATTCATCTATTAAATTGTTATCCTTCATCATTAGTGCACTGCTACCTATGCAGAAGGTGAAAAACAATGAAAGATAAAATGTGTGGGTGGCTTGTTTTGTGGCTGTGCACAGTCCTTCACAAAATCACTGCCTGGCACAGTGTTTGTTCAACATTTTCTTCATAAGCAATATATTTTCTTTATATTTTCAAATGTATCAAAGTGATCCATTGATTTTTATAGAAGCTCTAGAGATTAATTCAGTGGTGATGATCTGCATCAGGATTGAGAGGTCTATCTACTACTGGTCTTTTTGTTAAAGTAAGGGAAAAAAAAAAGAGGCAGTTGAGCAACTTAATTTGCTGTATTGTAAGAGAGTTATCTAAGAGAAACCAGGTGAGCCCAGAACTGTTTCTCCTGTTTATTAAAACACAAATTCTAAGCACCTGGCTCAGAGGTAAATCTATCCTGTAGATATCTAGCATGAGGTAGCCCAAATTCCTTGGCAAGGTACTTTTTCATACATACAACAAAAGTTTTCGGTTAAACAAATGTTCTGTTATTTGCCTATTTTTAATGTTTTTTTTCTTTTCCTTTAGAATTTGAACTTGACTTATTCAACTTAATTTTTTGCCTTTTTTGGTATTTCCTTGTATTGGTCTCTTGTCATATCAGCCATACATAGAAATTTTGAAAGAAGTCCATTATCATTGTATGGTTTGGCCATGTCTTAGAGGACTTCCTTTTTCTGACTTAATTCTGTTAATTTTAATTCCATTCCTTCCACTTTTCCTGTTTTGTTTAGGTTTTTTTCTATTCAATAATGTAAATTCTTGAACTCTTTTTAATATTGTTTCAGCCCTATTACTCATGCAATTGTAATCAATATTATACTAATCCCATTTGACATTTTTGTCACCCACACTTTCCTCAAAAGTGAAGAGGGACTGTTTTTTACTAAGTTTCCTGCATGATACAGTACACAGGTCATCATCCCACCTCTATCTGATATACTCTGACACATTGTTTCATTATTCCCTTCTGCTGCATTTTGGATCTATTTTTTTGTCAGTCCATATTTGTCCTGATGTTAATTCCTTACCCACTCTCACCCACAAACACAAACAATAAAGACATAATATTTAGGACTCTCTGGGAGTTCCTTTCTTCCCTTTTGCAACAATAACAACAATGTGCTAGTTAGTTTTCACTGGGGCAACCTAACAGATTTTGCCAATAAAATGACTTTTTACTCTCCAGTTTTCTTCTCTGCCATTAAAAAGCAATAAATTTAGAACCAATAAAAGCAAATGCTCCTTTACTCAGCATATAATCAACCTGTGAAATTCACCCTCACAGGAGGCCATCAAGTCAAATACCCTGGTTGAATGTTAAAAAGAAGTGGGCTAATTATATGAACACTAACAACATTTGTAGCTATGCATGCCAAAATTAATAATAAGGGTAAACCAAATATCATACTTCAGGGCATAAATTTATTAGCTGCAGGTGTCAGGATGGATTCCTACTCCACAGAAATTTGGGCAATTACTAAGAGGTGTTTTTGGAGAGGCTATGAAGCAGCGTTGAAGGGTGTTGGTTGCATTTTGGGATTGGGTTTTTTATATTGTTTCTGTGGGGTTTTCTTTGGTTGGTTGGTCTTAATTTGCTTTCATCTTCTCTTAATTACTTCATATTGCTTTCATTCAATGTAAGAACCTTGTAGGAAATGGTAAAGTAAAGCAGCCCCTACTTTCTCAGAAACTTAATTGAGGAAAGAGAATTATACTTTTTCTCTATGAAGACAGCGAATACGATAGAGAAAGGAGTTCCCTATTAATGAACTGCCATGGAATCTTTCTTCAGATCTGACTTTTACACTCACCTATATCTTGATGCCACTCACAGTGATCAAGCAAGTGATGTGCAGGACATTTTCTCATTTGTAACCATGGATTATCCTAAATTTCTGCAGATTTCTACAGTGTGATGATGTGAAGAGGAATAACTTAGACCTAAATAAGATAAACTTTTAGGCTCCTTTAGAAAATCTCATGGCAGAGCTCAAGTCAATGTCAATAGTCGATTAAGCTGGGTGGCCAGTTTTCATGTGAGTCTTTCAAAATTCTCCCACAATTTTTAATAGGGAGTATTAGTAGTATTAATTAGCTCTAAAGCAAATAGTCTGTGTCAGCTGGACCTCCTAATAAACTCTGTAGAAGCAAAGCTTGATGTGAAGTGAAATAAAGAGTCAATGTGAACAGAGGATGGTTGGTATGCAGTGTTATTGTCTACAATATTTCTGCATAATAAGAGTCTCTAGTCAGCTGTTTCAGCTGATGAGAAGCTACAAATTTTATCATGTATTAAACAATGATATTATATAAAGAATCATTGGCAAATAACTAACTACAAGATAAACTAATGTAATTTGTATAATAAGTTAATGTTTAGCCTATTGCTATTAAAAAAAAAGAGAAGGGAAGAGTTGTAATCTAGAACACAGGTTCACTATATGCATAAGTCCATTTTATAAAAACATTTTGATCTTCAGCCTTAGATTTTTAAGATATTGTTCACTGGGTGTTTAATTTTAAAAGCAAGTTCTGAGGAACTGCTCTGTAGACATGTGCTTCAGTATGCATTTAAAATTTCAGCTAAGATCTGAGAGGAGATGCTTATGCATTATCTAACAAGCAGCGTGATCAAAATACAATAATTAATACATAATATGACTTGTAAAACATAAATGAAAATGAACCAGAGGGAGGAACTTGCCAACCTTTAAACAAGGCTAACCCATTTATATAACAAATGCCTGCAATATTTCTCATGAGTCATTCCTTCCACTCAGACTGAGAATACATAATAGCCTTTTGTTTTTCTGTACCCGAGGTCATTTATAGCTCAGAAAAAATACATGAACGTATGCATACACATAGACAAACACATATATATGTATATATTTACAGAAAGTATATTCATAATATAAAATCATTCTAAAGACTTCATTTCAAGTATGAAATGCAGATGTTAATACCAGTCATTAGTTTACAGAGCTTGTTTGGTTTGCTGAATGAGAAAACTGTAGTTTAAATAGTGATTGCTATTTCCTATTCTTATGCCAATTACTTTTCCTCCATTTAGAGAATCCTTTATCAAACGGTGCAAAAAATTAACATCAAACGGAGCTCATTTCATTGTTGCCTTAATTTATGTAGAACCAGAATCGTGCCACCGAAATTAAAAAAAAATCAGAACAATGGAAAAAGTGAGCTTTTTTAAGATTTTAATCATTATACCAATATGTCCAAGAATTAGATGATTACATGCTTGAGTTTGTTTGTTTCTTGATGGAAAATTTTAAGACCTGAATTGTAGAAGAAGTTAAGCATCCCTAAATCATGACATTAACAAAGGAATCCTTCTACAAAGGAATCTTTCAAAGACGAGGAAATAAATTGAAATAATCTGACTCCTAGAAGCAATTATTTCTAGAAGAAATATAGAAGGGTAGACAAACAGCTACCTGTTTGCCTCATAACCTCTCTTTGAATACCCTGATAATGTTAATAAAATATTATTGTCAGCATTTAACATTCAGACCTAGTTTATTAGGTGAAAAAGACATATCTGCTTATGACACTGCCTCTGGGTGTTCTGATTTAAATGTCACCTGCTAAAAGATTCTCATAATGTTACCCATTCTCAGGGGGGTTCTTTTTTATAGGGAATACAGGTGAAATCAAACATGCTACCCAAACTGATAAAAAGTTATCTTATAATCCAGATGATGTAATTCACTATACTAATCCAGTATGAAATTTTCTTTGTATTACACTGTTTCACTCTTTTTAATTACCAGTCTAACTTCCAGTCAACACTGAATACACGCTGAGTGGCATGATACTAAATGCTTATTTTTATATGGCATATATCAAAGCACATGAAATGTGATATTACAGACATCTCTGTCATCTCAAATGAAGTAATCTGAGAACAGTAAGAGAGCAGGAGAGAATAATTTAAAAAATCCCTGCAAATTTGTTGAAGGTGTTAGTAGTGCCAAAGATCCGATTTTCCGTTCTCATCCATTTAATTTGTATGCTTAAGGAAAACTGTTTAGTGGGAGGCTGAAGTGCATTTGGTAGATCAATATTCCATTGATGTTGATATTTGTCAGCATTTTCTTTAGCTGATGATTTATAGCATGCCAGAAGCATTTATAGAATACTTAACTCTTTGTCATGTCTCAATTTGCTCTATGCAGGAAATGCTTATTCCTTATTACACTGCATTTTTAAAAAAATAAAGGACATGCCACAGTAGATACTTTATATGTGTGCTTGAAACAGAGTTATAGTACTGCTAGGAGTTATTAGGTTGATGCTACTTGGTCTAAAATCTTACTGAACTAGATTAAAAACCTACTCTTCCTAAATGAAAAAAGGAACCGCCTTTTAGCTGATAAAACACTACTTCTAAAAGTTGAAATAATTTCTGTCTTTGAATCCAGACTCTTTTTTTTAATAACATAAAAATAATTGAAAATATGGATTCTTTGAAGTTGAATAGCTGATGCTGCTGAAATTAAATCTGAGTGCAAAGTTTTTCACAAGATCTGCTAAGAAAAAGACTTGGAACAAGGAAGTTGTCACCTTCTGTCATAAAACTATGTATTGCAACCTTTTAATAGAGAAATGCAATTTGCGACTTGTAACTGATAATAAGGGGTAAAATATCTGACTAAAAAGAATGCCTAGCTATAATGTAGCATTTTTCATCAGAAACCTAAGAAGAGCTAGAGGCTTTTTCAGGTATTGTGAATCTAAGGTGTGTAAAGATGAAGCAAATTCTTCAAATTAGGGTCTTGGCCATGTCAGATTTAGTGGCAGAAGATATTCTCCTGCTCAGTGGCACAATGTCCAGCTGGAGCCAGTCCCTGGTGTTGTACCCCTGGAGTCAATGTCAAGGCCAGTATTGTTTATCATCTTCCTTAATGACCTGGATGATGGGACAGAGTGCACCCTAAGCAAGTTTGCCAGTGACACAAGCTGGGAGAAATTGAAAATAAATCAAATGGATGAATGTGTTCTTGTTCCTGTCTGGATTATTTTGTCCAGGTCTGGTCTCTGCAGTACAGGAAGAAAATCTACTGGATCAACTCCAGCAAAGGACCATGAAGACAATTTAGGGGTGGCAGCTAAGGCTGAGAGAGTTGGGACTATTCAGCCTGGAGGAGAAAAGATTCAGGGGGGAACTTATGAAAGAATTTAAATAGCTGATAAAGTGAATGAAGGGAGACAGACTCTTATAAGCAGTGACCACTGAAAGGACAAGAGACAACAGCCACAAATTTAAATAGCAGAAATTCTACTTTAATGTGTGAAAAAAATAATTGAAGAGGGATTAAACTCTGGTCAGATTACTCAGAGTTTGTGGAACATCCACCCTTATAGATACTGAAAACCCAGCTGGGCACAGTCCTGATCAACCTGCCTTACAAGACCCTGTGTGAGCAGTAAGGATGGACCAGCTGATTTTCAGAGGTCCCTTTCACCCTCAACAAGCCTCTGAACCCGAGTTCTCTGACATCTGTCCCGAGGAGATGACCACAGGCAACAAACTTATTTTCCTACTTTATTTCCATCTAGAGATTGAAAATCCTTTTTCAGTGAATATACCCTAGTGTAAAAGTGAAGTAATGCAGCAATAAAGTATATAGCAACTTAAAGCAATGCTCTAAATGTAGCAGAAAATTATTTTGAACTCAGAAGAAATTTGATGCTAAGGTAGCAAAGAGAAGCCAACTGTTACAGAGCTGAAGTGTACTAATTAAACCAGTAGCCACAGAAATATCAATATTATCTAAAATCATTTGTTTTACAAGGGTTTTTGACATGCTTCATGGTGAAACAAACCATGTTTAATATTTCATTCATGGATTAGTATAATATATTTCTAAGTAAAATCAATACTATGTTTTTATTAAGAACAACATTGTACTTCCCAGCAGAGAAACAAAATGCACCATAAGTAAGGAATTGCTAAATGAGAAAAGAAATTGATAGCTAGTGCTAAACCATATCACTACAGAGAGATAAATAGTTCTTATTTTTATGTATTTAAACATGTACCATTTTTTTTTCTCTCTCTTTCTGGACCCTTCTTCCAGAAAAGGACTGGTCCTAAAATCATCTGAGAGCTTAATTTACAGATGTCAACACTTGCATCTTTATGACACATTTGCTGAGATCCCTGAAACAAACACACCTCAGCAAAGAGGGCGGAGTGCATGGACACACATGGGAAGTCTGTTTGAGAGAAGTAATCAATATAAAAGAGAATCAATGCCTTTACTACTGACAACCAAACGTGGGTTTTGTAAAAGTTCTGTCTCAAAGGGCAGGATGTCAGGCTTATTCAGGAGGATGGTTATGAAGGACAGTTCTCATGATTTAACTCCAGCTGGCAACCAATCCCCACACAGTTGGTCACTTACTCCTGGCACAGTGGGAGGGGGAAATAATTGGGAGGGGTAAAAGGGAAAAAAACTTTTTGAGAGGGGTTGAGACAGAAACAGTTTAATAGATAAAGGTGCCACATCCCATCAGCCTTTGGTGAACATTTTTGTATTGAAATCACCCTCTCTTTGTATACTTTTGTTATTAATTTTGTTGCTGTTACTGTTCTTTTCTTTTATCACGTTGTTGTTTCCAGTGAATTATTCTTAACCCACAATTTTTGCTTTTTTGTACCTCCAATGCTCAGCTCCATCCCTGGAGCAAGAAGGGGGAATGAAAGGGGTGGGATGGGATGAGAAATTTAAATTTGGTTTGGGAGAGTCTTGGAGGTGGGGGGGACACTAAATTAAGGAGTGACATTCCTAAATCAAAAGATTTAGGAATCTTGGGAAGACAAACCAAACTTGGGAAGACAAACCATCATGCCAAACAGACCCCCCTTCCTCCTTCCCACATTTTGGTAGTGGGGTAGGGCCACAGAAATAGCTTCTGTGAGAAGCTGCTAGAAGCTTCCACCATGTCTGACAGAGCCAATCTCTGACGGCTCTGAAGATGGACATGGTGCTGACCCAGTTAGAGAGGCTGGTAGCGCCTCTCTGATGCCATATTTGAGAAGAAAATCAAAACAGTGCATGTGCAGTTTTTTCCAAGGGTGGCGAGATGCCGCCAGGGCCATCCTGGCATGCAGCAATGCACTGTGGCCACTGCCATCTCAATGAGGCTCACAGCAAGCCTTGCCTGCCTGGCTGGCCCTAGCCAGCACACTCTGGGCAGAAGGGCAGTGACAGAGGTGGTGGCTTTGCCTTCCTGGCACCCCACATGAAGAGAGACAATAGATAGTGCTAGCACTGAGGCAGGCACGACTGCTCACTCACTGGTGGCAGGGCCACCTGGCTGGTGGTGAAAACATTGCAAGCATCTCCCCGACACAGAATCTAGACAAGATCAACCTCTCAGCACTGCGGGTTCCTGCAGGAATCTTTGAATTAGTGGAACTTCTTGGCAATGGTATCTACTGGCAGCAATTTTTTCTTTTAGTCAGAGAAGAGGAGGAAGTGAAGACATGTGAGGGAGAAAAACATGGAGGCACCAAGGTCAATGGAAAAAGAGGGGGAGGAGGATGCTCTAAGCATCTGAGCTGAGATTCCTCTGCAAGCCGTGGTGAGTACCATGGTGAAACAAACTGTGCCCTTGTCATTCATGAAGTTCACAGGGGATGCAGAGATCCACTCGCAGCCCATAGGAAAAGTGCTCACACTGGAGCAGGTGGATGCCAGAGAAAGCTGTGGTCCAGTGGGAGACCTGAATAGAGAGAAAGAGCCCTTGCTTCCAAACTAGATCAGCCTATCCTTAAAAGTCTGCACCCTGTGGACGAGTGATGCATGTCACAGCAGTTCTGAGAAGACTGTTAGCCTGTGGGAGGGACCCCACAGCACAGCAGCGGAAAGATTCCTCTCTCTGAGTGAACAGAAGATCTCAAGTGATGAACAGACCAAAACCTCCATGCCCTATCTCCCTGAACTGTCAGTGGGAAGGAGGGAGGGGCTGGGGGGAAAAAAGTGTTTTAAAACTTTATTTTACTTCTCATTATCCTCCTCTGACTCTGTTAATAATAAATTTACTTTATACCAATGAATTTGAACCAGTTTTGCCCTTAGAGTGTTTTCTCCCAGTCCTCATCTCAACACATGAGCTCTTTGTTAATATTTTTCCCTCTCCTCAGCCCAGCTGAGAGCAAAAGAAAGTGACCAAACAACTTTAATGTGTGCCTGGCATTTGGCCAGTGTCAAACATCAACAACTGAGCAGTATGGAATTTCCCTTGGATCAGTTGAGGTCAGCTATCCCAGATGTACCCCCTCTCAACATGTGGACCCTCAGCCCCCTCACTGGTGGGGAGGGCTGAGGAGCAGAAAAGGCCTTGACTCTGTGTAAGAACTGCTCAGCAATGACAAACACAGTTCTGTATCACCAACACTGTTTCCAGCACAAATCCAAAACATAGTCCCATACTATGAGGAAAATTAACTCTACCTCAGCCAAAGCCAGCACAACAGGGAAGCTTTTGTGGTCATTCCAACTCTTTCTCCAGTACAAATATCCAGCTTAACAAAGGTTCATTTGTTAATATGGAAACAAAAGCAGAGAGGGATGATGAAAAACATTCTGAACAGCTTGATAAAAAGTGGGAAAGAATAGGGGAAACAAATGCCTTCCTAAAATACCTCTCTTGAAATATGTATGAAATGAAAAGACTTGATTAGTGAAATTGAAAATTGCAGATGAGAACATCACACAGCTTTTCAGTTGCACTTAAAAGAGCTGAGGAGTTGGGTAGAAGGAGAGAATCTTTTTAGGACAGTGAAACAACTTCAGAAAATTATTGTTATCAAATGAGGAAAAAAGATCAATTAAAAATCAGAGTCTGCTATTGTCAACAATTAAGTCAGGAAAGCTATGCAGGAAATGTCAAAATACAACTCTCCTTTTTTGATTTAAGACATATATGTCTTTTCATTTTGAATAGGAGCTATAGTTTATTAAACATGTCTAATTTTTGAGATAATAAGTAAACATGTGACAAAGAGCATTAAGCCATTTTAAAGATGAGTACCTTACTTTCTCTTTTTAACTGTTTGCCAGAACCTGGTGCCTCATAGGTCTCTGATTTCCGTTCCTCAAAAAAGCCTGATCCCTCCAGATATTTTATTTCCCTGGCACTGTCGCCCCTTCAAGACCAGTTACAGGAAACTCTTTTACCTACTTTCTAGGTAATGAATAATAAGGCTTTGATTGACTGCATCCTCTCCTCCCTCCCTCTTTGTGAAATAAGATTCAGAAAGAAACTTTCCAAATGGAATCCAAATGCGATTCCATTTTCAGGACCCTAGAAGAAGGTGAGAAAGTTGTGGCTATTGCTGTTATATTGGTCCTGGCACATATGTTAAAAACCTATCATAAAAGAAAAAAAATTAAAAATCTCAGACGTAGAGGTCTGTGCAAATATTTGTATTGACAAAGTGGTGAATCCTGCCATTCCACATGCTAAATGTTTGAGTTTCATCTACCCAGATTTTTTAGGCAACCTCCGAATCTTTACTTTCTTACTCCGTGCAAGAAGTTTTGTATGGTGCCCAAAGAGCATTAGGGGATGATTTTTCCACAATAATCCTGAAAGAATAGTTCATACTCCTCCATGCAACCCTCTGAATCAGCTCCAGGGTGTTCATTCTTCAACTGGTTCAGTAGCTTTAGCACTGTGAAATAAGCTCTTCATTACTGCTTAGACTCCTCTTTCTTCTTTACAGTGTCCTGTAGATTTATTTTACACAGAACACACAAAAAATCAAAAGAAAACATGAAAAAATTTAGAACCCATATGAACATTCTTTACCTTGTGAACAGAGCACTTGCTCCCTCTGACAAAAGTTCATGTGTGTGTTTCCCTAGAGAGGATAGTATAGAGTGACCCTTTCATAATAAAGTTTTTCTTTAAATTCCATTTGCCCTGTCCATGCATTAATATTCCTTAATTATCATTAACTAGAGATTGCATTTTGGTTAATGCAAGAAAGTCAAAAGATGCCCTTATAGGTATGGAATACACGAATTCAGGTACACTAGAGTATTGAGAGTGCCATTGCTTAATTTTTTTCTTTTCTGTTCTCTCTGATTAAGGGAACAAAAGTCTTCAAAGTCATTGGCTGAAGTGTCTCAAGGTAACATTTTGAAGACTTAGCTGAGACTGAAGCACATTTTCATATAAACATATTGTATAGAAGGAAAAAAAATCTTTGCCCTGTGAAGTTTACAGCCTAAATAGGTAAGACAAAGACTTTAAAGAAAATTGGAATAGGAAAGGAAAGCAATTTCATAAAACCATATCCACTTTCAAAGCTCAACTTTCCTACAGTATTAAGAGACATCATTTGTGACTAGAAGAAACAACTGAGTCATCATTTAGGCCTCACAGCGCTCTTGTTTCTATGTAAACAAGAATAGAGATGGAGGGTGAAGGTGTGTCAAGGAAAAGATCAGGGAAAAAATGGCACCAAGATCTTCCATTACACTTCTTTAGAGAATTTCAGCACCTTTTCAAGATTTCAAAAGTAGTGTCCTGAACCATTAGAACCTTGAAAATTTATATTTGTGACAAGCAGCTCCCACAGCATGCTTTTCAATACTGACAAATACTTTCCGTAAGTTTAATCTTTCAGATCTCTTGTATCTTAAGATGCTACAGGATGTTAAAATTTTCAACTTCGAGATATTTAAGGGGAGAGTGAACATATTGAAGAAAGACAAATGCAGTTTATCTTTAAACTTTATTTATGTAGATTAAATAAACTTTGAATGGGCAAATACATGAAACCAATGTTCCCGAAGTCCTGAAACATAAACTGACAGACCAATATAGCAAGAAATATAGTCTAAAACTACAGATCTGGAGAAAGACATTTCCAAAGAAGTATCAAGCTCAGCAATAGAAGTGCAGAGGACCTGGCTCTGAGAAAATGCTAAAATCAAGATAAGAGCTTTAGGTTTGAGTGTCATGAGATAAGACACTTTCCTTGGTAATTTGTTTGTTCTTACACTTAAGGAAACAGCATCTAATCTTTAAAAAAATTTAAAAAAACCAACCAAACCAAAAAAACAACAAAAAAAAATCAGAAACCCAAACAAACAAACAAACAAAAAAAACAAACAAAAAATCAGAAAAAATCCCAACCCAATGGCAAACAAAAAACTGTAAAAACTAAACCCCTCCAAACAGACCACCAAATCAAACCAAAACCCCACACCAAGAATGTATCAAAGGTATCTGGCAAATCATCACCTTCTTGTACTCATACTCAAAACTCAGAATTTTTACTTAATATTACTCTTTCTGCTATGGGATCTTAGCCATCTGTCAGATCTCTACATTATCCATATGAAGAACAAGGCAATAAGCCTTCAAAGGTAATATGCAATAGAAAAATTGTTACAGCTTATAATAAATTCTCACCTGGTGTTTTTCTACAAACCGTACTGTGTCAGGCAAGGAGTTTATTTTTATGTGTATGCTTATTTTGAATACTGACAACATAGCACAAGAGCAAGATATGCCAATTCTCAATGTATGTTCAGCAGCTGCAATGGATATTTTTATGTTAGTGTACCACACAACTGCTTTTCATTCCTGATGAAGCCTAACTAATCTGAGCACTCTAGGACTGTGTCACACTTCCAGGATAATACATGCTCACTTATTGTAAAAGGCTGGTCGTCAATGCAAGAATATAGTCTTCAGTTAGCTACTAAGTGTTCTTAATGCATGTAAACACTTGGGGGATAAATCAAAACGAAAAAAACCCCATCACATAAAATACATTTATATATCTTTAAACCAGGAAGAATAACAGAGGTAATGGTAAGAGTGATTTTGGAAAAGGCATCTCCCCTGAAGTGAGGGAAGCTTTCCGTGTTCTGCCTCCCAGTCCACAGTCAGAAAAAAAGGGCTTGGCAGAGGGCAGCCTTGTCTAGACTGGTGCATTATTCAGGAGAACCATGCAACTGACTGCTACTCTGTGCTGCTCCACAGTTTTACATCAGGCATTTTCAGGTTAGTGCTGATGTCTCTCTCTCACTCCCTGATCCCACAAGCCAACCAAAGACCGCCAGTGTAATTTGCAATCTACCAACAATAAATTTTGGTCAAGTGGTGTTCCAGGGTCATGGTACAGTTCCTGGTAGAGCTAAACCAGTGGGATTCAGAGAGGTAGACTGGGACACAAATGCAATTTTCAGTGGTAAACCCCAGCTGTAGCATCTTCTTTTCCATGGCAACTGACTGAGGCTCATGACCTGTAAGAAGTCCCTTGAGTGTTTATGGACCACCATTGTTTGACTGAGGGGAGTTGTTAGTTGCTAAAGGCATTTGATCTGGTGCATGCGCTGTTCTGCCTGCCTGCTGTTTTGTAACATCATTAAATTTCATTTCATATTTCCCAGATATATTAATCTGTCCTTCCAGAAGCAGCCTTAGAATTGCATTTGTCACAGAAGAGTATAGACAACCAGCTTTTAGTATGGAGATAGCACACATTATCAAAATTATATTTATTAATAAATATCCTTGTTCCATACCTTTTCCTTTCATAATGGAAACTCGTACTGAGATTTTCTAGGATGTTCACACTCAGCCCATTTTCTGTAACTTTGTGTCAGCCTTACGGATTTAAAATTTTGCCCATCATGATAAGGGCATCACTTGGAGAAAACTGATGACATTAATTGTATACTGGGATAGTTTTGCAAAATAAAACAAAATTTACATTTTTTTGGTTTGTGAGTTCAGTTAAATCACTGTTTAAAATGTGTGATTAATTTAAAGGCATATGGCTGGATGAATCATGATCCTCTTCAATGTTTTGCGTTGTGTATTACAGACCAAAGTCCTGTTTCTTTGGAGTATGCCTAAGGACAGAATTTGGCTTTAATGGTGCACTTTTGGGCAGTCAGGCATTTAACCTAAAGACTATGTTGTCAGAAAAGTTGTTTGATAGTGGAATTTTCATGAATAGATTATACAAGACTCTGACAACACTTCTCACAAAGACCCTGTAAATCAGGCACAACAGCTTTATTGAAGTGAACGAGTTGGATAATCATAAAAATGGTGTAAATAAAGGGAAAATTAGGGCCATCAAATTTAAATACTGACTTTCAACATCAGATTTTGAGAGATTATTAGCCTTAAATTTTCAGTGAGACTCTGCTCTTTCTCACAGTGAATGCCAACCAATATAGACATAGCCATAATTCTGAAAAGAGGCTATTGTATCTACTAACACACAAAAAATTTAAGGCAGCCCTGTGAATACAGTATTGTCCATTTCTCCTTGCCCACCTGAAACACAGATTTCACTACTCTATTTCACTGCTCACCATGCTATCCACCCTTCTCTAACTGTTCATTCATTCTGCTCTGAGTTGCTAAGTCACCTGTAAATAATGAATCTCTTTGCCACAAGTCCAGTGAGTTTTTGCTTATTCCTTTGTATAGTTAAGCTTCTTAGCCCCAACAGAAGTTCTTAATATTTCTAGACCCTGAATTAAGCCTCCACAAGAGGAGATTGCTTGATTTTCAGGATACCCAGAGATTTTTCTTCATACAGGCTAAATTGGTTCACAGCTGAAAAAAGGTGTACCTCTGCTAATTTTTACCTTCCCTAATGTATTTGTTTATTGCAGATGTTTTATTCTGAGTCACATCAAAACCACAGGATTGAAGTTGTTGTAACCTGCATTTATCAGAAATAAATGAGATTTTTTTCCTTATCTAGTGATTATTTTAGCTCAAGCTGTGACAATTCTGAAGAGAATGATTACACATATATTAGCCAAAAAATAATAATGATTTATTTTAGAGGCCCTGTAAAACCATCTTCCATGTGAATTTTTTTTCCTTGTGTGTGACAGTCAGTCATTGTTTTGTTACTGTGAGTTTGCTGAGAATTTATGTGGATTTCATATAAACATCCAACCATTTTTGTAGTCTCCTAATTATTTTCTGATTTTCTAGGGAGAAAACCAAGCAATTGTGGATTTGGAGCAAATGCACGTGGCTTCATTATTCATTATTTTAAGCTGGTTAGTTTTGTGAGTCTGGGGAGTTTTCAGAGCTTAAAATAAAGAGAAGGAAGCAATCAAATATTCTGTTCAGTGATGACTCATTTATTCAAAAGACCATGACAAAAAAAATGTATGTATGGTTGAGAGGAACTCTGCCATTTGCAAAGGTGACTTGAGGTACAAAATAAGAGGTTTACAGTAATGTTACAGCCTCTTTATAGTGCAATAGCATTGTAAATATGTCCAGAGAGAAATATATCTTCTGTTTATGCCATATTCTGCATTCTGATTAGTAAGCTTAATTACTCACCCAGTCCTTTTCCTTCAGTAAAAGCTCAGATTAACAGAGAAGATGCAGAGTTTAGAGGTCAAGGAACAGAAAATTCTGGTAGTAGTAGTAGTAGCAGTGGTAGAATTAGTAGTAATAGTACTGTTATTCCAAAAATACCCCTGCAGCTATTTTCTTAAACTTCAGGTACTTCATATCTCTGAGGTACAGAAAGAGTGTGGAAATTTTAGAGGTAAGAATTCTGCCTTACACTGGAAATTTCTATAGCCAATGGACATATTCTAACCCTGCAAGCAATCTGTTTGCAAGGTATTATTTATCAGTATGTCAAAGTTAAAGTTGGAATAGGAAGTACCTTGGAGATATTCAGTTTAATAATGTGACTGTATCCTGTTTGTGGAAGTCAAACAGCTCATAGAACATATACGAAATGAATAACAACCAACAAAATAAAACATTATTTTACAAGCAGCAATGGCATCCCACTCAAACTCACAAACAGTACCTAAGATTAATAAAGCCTCAAACCAACCAAACCAAATGTTGTGGTTTAACCCCAGTCACCAACTGAGCCTCACCCAGCAGCTCATTCACTCCCCATCAGGAAGATCAGAGAGACAACTGGAAGAGTAAAAGGTAGAAAACTTGTGTGTTGAGGTAAAAACAGTTTAATAGGGAAAGTAAAATCTGCACACACAAACAAATCGAAATGAGGAATTACTTCAATGTTTTCCATGGGCAGGCAGGTGTTTGGCCATCTCCAGGAGAGCAGGGCCCAATTATGTGCAAAAGGTGACTTGGGAAGACAAACACTTCAAATGTTCCGACCTTCCTCCTTCTCCCCACTTTATATGCTGAGCATGATGTTGTATGGTCTGGAATATCCCTTTGGTTTGTTGGAGTCACCTGTCTGCCTGTGTCTTCTCCCATGCAAACCCAACTTCCTTGCCAGCATGACA
>VZTN01020666.1:0-23429 GCA_013400515.1 Erpornis zantholeuca
CCACTGTTTTAGAAGGACTTGCTCCTGTTATCATCAGTAAAAGCTGAAATCCTCTCAGGAAGGAAAGGAAATAAAGCAGTGGTGAGAAAATTCATGCTCCTGTAAGTGATGACACTGAGAACTGAGCATCAAGAAGAGGAAGTGAGAAATTATTCTGATCTTACAAGCTGGAGCCAGATGCCAGAAAGCAACACTAGAGATACTAGGAGGCACAGCCTGGAATGCTCAAATCTGCTACAAGTTTGGCTTTTTGATAATATTCATCCAAAAAGTCTGAAAGTGACAACACTTTCACAACAGAGATCACAAACTTGGAACAATGAGAGCTAAAGGAATCCCAGAGACTATGATTATGACATGGGAAAAAAGCATCATGTCTGATTTTTCACATATGATATGAAGGACTTTTTGTCATGATGTGTTCAATGCTTACCAGAGAAAGGAAGGGGTTTGTTGCTTTCAGCATACTGCACTTAATTCCTTTGTTAATAAATCTATACAAACAGAAAAGAAGAAAGTTCTGTTAGTTATTCTATGGTTAATTTATGCTTTTATTTGTGTTGCAGGTCTATGTACTCTTTCACTGGCATCAGTCACAGAAGTCAATCCATCAGATATCTTTTTCTTAGCAGTTTGCATTGGTGGACTACAGAGCAAAGTGCTTTGAACTCCTTCACAGATACACACAATGATCAGATCTAAGTTCAGCTGCTGTGACACGAAAAAAGACAAAGGCTTTTTCTCCTCTCAGAGCAAGCCAAAGTGCACCTTGACTCACCTACTGCAGAAGATCAGATCTGTATGAGATTTCAATGCAAACTGACAGTAGAAGAGATGAATTAGCATAACTGACTGCTTCACTTGCAGAGATTAAATAGCCTTTTACTGCAGATGTTTACCAAGGAAAATGCTCCCTAGTGGAAGACTATAAACAATTAAGATGGAGTTGATGAGAATTTTAATTGCTGTTATGCAATTGGTAATGGAAAGGTTTTGTTAAATGCCATGCAAAAACCAATAGCCATTTTTGAGCAAAGAGAGATCTTGGTAGCTCAATGTTTGGATGTTCTAGTATTTTGGGCAGGAAGGAGGTACCTTCTTAATTTTTATACCCATTCCTTCTATCTGCCTTTAAAGAACAATTTCCTTAAAACAGCTAAGTCACATTTCAGTGAGGTAAGAGCAACTGCCTAAAAGCAAAAACACCTGAGCCCCATCATCTTTTTTTTCTGAATGCAGCTGAAAAATTGCAGTGTGGACCTTTGCCTCTCTCCCTCTTCAGAAGCAACTAAGTAGTTTGAATACTTCTTTTGGGAAAAATTCAAATAGATTAATTTTTTCACATGATGGTAATTTGCTTTGCACAGGAAACAGCTAAGAGCAATGCTGTAGGAGGTTATAAGGTTTTTTTTCAAACCTTCTGCTAGAAACTCTTCCATTTTGCATGAAACTATTAAATATTCACTACCTCTCTTACCAGAAGGATAGAGAGAGAGGACATAGCTGCATAACATAATGGCTAGCTCTAAGAGACCTGGCTTTCTTGCTCCAATGGATACTTCAATTCCCTGCTCCAGTTGGTTCATGAGCTGGGACCCATGTCTCCTCCTTCCCAAGTGAATGCAGTAACAGACTACCACATCACGCTTAGCTTCTCCTCTAGGATAATTATTTACTGGGCCTTGCAAGGTGCAATAACATTCGGTTACTAGAGCAGTCACAGCAGAAACACATATTCAGCGCTTCATTCTCTGCCTGCTCTCTCTGAAGCCAAATAAAGAATCCTGCTGTCCTACCCACCCAAAGGGAAGAGGACAGTACCCCTTTCGCCACACCCAGAATGCCTTTCTCTAAATGCAGTGGTGTGTGCTCCACATATCTGTGTTAAATAACATGCATGACAACGTGGGTGTAATTTCTGTGTAAAAGAGGACTGTAAATGCTCAGCACTGCCATTAGGTAGGAATGTCTCACAGTCACTGGGGCACCTAAGGGGTATAAAATCTATTGGCATGCAGCTTCATCTGGGTAGGGCTTTTAACTGAAAGAAAATTCCAGAAGAGATAGCACATATTAGTTAAACTTCTTCAACAAATTATGAGATAGAAACTATGTTTATTGAGATTACATCGTGATGGCTTGAGAGAGCAGAAAAAAAAATCACAATTTTAAATATGAAAACATATTGGTAGCAAACAAACAATTCAGTGATGCTTCTAAGGTGGACACTTTCTTGGTAGGCAGCATTAATTGCTGCAAAAGCTTTTAGGTGTTCTAATGCACTCAAGTGAATTATGCACCACACTGCTTCTGAATGACACAGCCATTTCTGACTCCATTAATATGGAAGATTTCAGCCAAATGCTTTTAAACGATAGCTTCTCTTTATTTGTAATTTCAGACTCTATTGATTTCCTTCTGTTCCCTTCATTATGATTTCAATTGATTACCTTGGCAACTGCAATAACAATGATTGCACTTGACACTGTCTGAGACTCTCGAGATGGTATTTGAATAGGAATGGTATAATTTGGGGGAAAATGGCTACAAGAACCTGCCATTAATGTTACACTTACGCTTTACTTTTATTGACTTCCCTCTTTTTCTAACAGGCCCTTGTCAGGGACTCTCTTGCTAGATATTGGTTAGGATTTCAGTGACTCCTTGAAGTAAAAGATTCCTATTAACAAAGAGAACACTTTTTGTACTAGTGATTATTTCAACACTGTGACAGTTCAGGGAAACCTCCCACCCTAGATAACATTTTTGTTCCCTTGCCAGAAAAGCTACCAGATTTTATAAACAATGTTCCTGGCCAAGGGCTTTCTTTTACTAACTGTATTATGTCTGTGCACACAGAAGAATGTCAAGTACAAAGGCATTACTTTGGTTTAAAAGTTAATATGCGTTTACTTTGTTTCATTGCAGTTTATGCCATATAGATGAGAAATTCCACATACTTTTCTCAGGGGAAAAGTGGCTGTTTATCTTATGTAGCATTTTAATTCTTCAGTTTGCTCTTCAGCTTTATTCAGGAACTATCTACAATGTAGTAGCAGTATCCTACTTTTGGAAATAATACTATACTGGAGGTCTCTTTTCTTGTTCAAGGTATGTCAGAGCAAATATTGCGAATAAGAGGACATCTAAATAACTAAAGAGGGACATCCTTCTCTGAAAATTACAAAGGTAATTCACATTTATGAATACGGTTTTAGAAAGACACAACTTCAGCTTCCTGTTTGTCACTGTGTCCATGACCTTTCATTTTGATTTTATGCCACATCAACAACAATATCTTCTGATTAAAGCTACCTTCTATGAATGCCAGTCATTTGGTACTTTATATAATAATAGTATTTCCGCTTCTAAACCTACCATTTCAATTTCTAAAAGAAAGAAAGGACACACCAGAAAATGGATCTTTTTCCTTAAAACCTAGGGAATTAGATGTGATATATAGCAAAGGAGCAATTTTAGCAATCTGCTTTTCTGTTATCAGTTGTGGAGTTGCAGCGAAGAGCAGTGCTCTTCTTCACCAGCCACTCTATTATAGGGGAGCTGAATAATTGCAATTAGTCACTATTGATAGCTGAAGTCATAGGTTAGGAGAGGAACAGTGGGAGTCAGGCATGATCATTTTCTTCAACATGATAGCACCCTTCTGCAATCTGACCAACAGACTCAAGTACTATGAGAGTCAAGAGAAGGTAATTGTAGAGCAATGAATATTGCATGCTGTCACTATACTTTCTACTGAGAATATTTATCCATAATTATCCATATCAAAAATTGAAGTGAACTTTTCCTTTTATCCCTTGCCCTGATATGCTTGGTGAAGTAAGAAAACTCTTGGGTAGCCCAAGTCAGTCTTTGATCAGACTTTATAGACATGAAATTCAACTATGCAGAACTTTTAAAAAGTGATTCAGCCTGTTACTTTATCTCTGGTGTCATTCAGGGCAATGCAAATTTCACTCTAACTCACATGGAAACAGCTTTAGAAACTGTGCTTAAGGAGTTCCTGAAATTTTCTAATTCCATCTCTTAAGACTGGCCCAAGTAGAAAAGGAGCAGTGTCCTTGTATTGGTCTATATAGTTGTTTTACATGAATCATGAGGAAATTTGAGAAGTTTAATTTCATAAAATGCCATCCTTGTCTTCCAACCAATAGCTAGATGTTACAGCTAAGTCAGGAAAAAACTGGTGGCATCAGTAACTGAAAATTAGAAAGTATAGTTCAACAGAATATTGCACAAAGTGACATTGCCCCCAAATAGGAAAAACCCAAATCATTTAAGAAAATGGATACATTGCCCAGATGTCCTATTTCTGTAATTCATTCACTTACAACTCCAAGAGGAGTTCTCAGCCACACAGCCTGTGATTTGATATAGGGTTGATCAGAATAATTATTTTCTAAATAAAAGAGGGGGATATCTTGCCAAAAACCTGTAAGACCCTTGGGAAGAGAAAGAGACATAGATTAAGAAGGAGAGAGAGTAAGAGAGAACTGTATGGTAACTCCTTGCACGTGAAGATGTGTCATCTCATTGCTCTTGAGTAAACAATGGAAAGCAAACCACTAAATTAAGGTGCTATAATGAAATTCTGTTAGTGTAGGCCAAAAGAAATTAAATTGTAGTAATGACTGTTCAGATTAATTCAAGCTTAAACTATGTAAAAATATTAAATATTAATTTATTTGGCTGGATTCAAGTTTCTTTAAGTTCACATAGTCATATTTGTTTTGAATGGTTCTCATTGTTATGCTACCAGAGTAGGATGATTAATTTTCACCTCACCATTGACCAGAAAACACTGAGACAGCTGAACTTGAGCCACCTCATCAAATGTAGGCAATGCTGACTTAACAGTTTATCAGCAGCCATTGCAGCAATTTGTTTATGTTATGTTTTTTAGATATTGTTATGGTGTGTAGGAGACTGTCTGCTCCTTTAAGGGCATCTAGTCAAGGTCTTTTTCGATGCAAAAAGTTGGTAAGAAGGAAAGGAGGAGACTATAAACAAGAAACTTCAGAGACACAAACCTGAATAACAGGGAACAGTGAGAGAAATCAAGTCTGCCCATTCACAGTAATTGATGAGGACAAGTAAGAGCACAAGAATGTTTGTTCCAACACAGTTTTCTGATAATGGATGTGGTTAATTGGGAAACTGAGTGAAAAAAGGGAAGCCAGAAACAAAATATACACTTAATCATGTCCAACAAATTAAAAATGGAGACTAAGAGAAGAGACAACCTCACTAATCAATTGATGGGCTAGCAAGAAACTGCAGATGCCCTTTGCAGGAAGATCAACATGGACTTTGCACCTGATATTATTATAAACCATGAGAGATCCTGCAGCCTGGCCAGGGAGAGGTGTGCAAACCCATGAAAGGATGTGCAAAGGCAGGGAAACCACAAGGACAAACAACAGGAGGCAGACAGAAAAGTGTTATAAAAGGGGCTGGTCACTCTTTTAAAAACAGGACAAGTCCGTTCTCATTTCTGGCCCTACACCTGATCACCCCAGCCTGTTCTATCTTGTGTTTTTTGCTAAATCTTGTCTTAATTATCTCTGCAAAATCTCACACTTCAATCTCTGCATATGTGTGCTGCAAAGACTAAGAGCTGGCTATGGACAAGATCTTTGTGTGTAAGTGTAATCTGGGGCCAACCGCAGGAGTCAGGCTGAAGGTATAGGCAGCTCTGACCTGTGGTGCCAGCTATGGAGTGAGTGGTGTCATAGTAGCGGGGACCACAGCCAGTTGGAGCCTTTAATCTCCATTCACTGGAGCAAGAGTGGTACACACCCTCAAAACCACCTCTGGAGGAATTGACATGACAAGAGTTGATTGAGATGCTCAGTGCTGGCAGCTGAAGCAGACTGCTGGTCACAGCCCACGGGTCTTGTGCCAGCTGGTGAGTGCCAAGGGGCAGTATCTTCCCTAAACCCAGTAAACATGTGGGAGGGATGTGTGTGTGCGTGTGTGCATGTATTCACTAGCTAACATCAGGCTGCACTTGCAGCACTTGCAGGTGTGGTGGTGTCTGTGGAACAAAGATGTGAAGGCCACGTGTTTCCTGGAGAGCACTGAGCTGAACCAAACAGAGGGCAAGGGGCCCATAAAGTGGGTCCAGGATACAGGCAGTGCCCATAAATGAACAGAGAGGGTATGATGACTCTTGAAGGACCTGCAAATGAGTATGTGCTTGTAAACTTGGAGACCATCTTGTGTGCACTGCACTAGTGACATCGTGCCTTTTCCAGCCCAAGAGAAGAAGGGTACTCATCTGTCTGTGTTTGTGTTTTATATGATTCCTTTCTTTGGGTTAAAGGCATTGCCTTGCCTGCAGCAGGCTGTGTGACCAGCTGTTTCAGTATTCTGTGTGTGCCTCCTCTGTGCATGTCCATGTTCATGTCTGTATGTGTGACTCTGGGATATGTACTCAGCTTCACCTCTGGCTGAACCAGCAAATGTGACAGCAGCAGATGTGTCCCTGGGGCTGGACAGAGACCCCATGTTCCTGGGCACATCTCTCTGGGCTTCATCAGTCCAGCAGGAGGAACTCTTTGGTAAGAGCAGATGGATGGGATGGCCACTTTCTTAACAACCCTTAAAAGCTAGTACAAGATCTTCAGACTGTTTCAGAATTCTTTAGCTCTGTTCATTAACCTACAAGAATCTTGGTGCCTATCCAAGGGCTCTAGGTTAGCCACGTGGTTGCTAAACACTTTCAAATTGTCTGTATCATATTTCAAGTGATGTAACAGTTGCCTTTTTCCACCCTCCAAATGTTGTATGGGTTATAATTATTATTACATATAATATAAATATTATTATATTTGGCATTCATCAATTTCTTTCCATTTATGGCCAGCCAAGCAAGGATTAATTCATCCAGCATCCCAGGTGGCATCTATACAATTTCCCAATACATACATGGACAGAAGAACCTCGGAAACAGTGGCCTTACAGGGCACAAGGTAGGATCACAGACGATACTAGTCCTATGACTTCATAACAGTGTTACCACTGACAGTAACAAACCACCACCTTTGTACGGAGTTTGCAATGGCTGAGTTCGCAGAGACTTTTGTGTCCCAGATTTTCATCTGTCTAATGAAAGCCTTGTGTAACTGAAAGCAATATTTTCCCATGAGTTTTATAGGGATAACTTTAATGAGTAGCTATTTAGTGTAAAATGAACTATTTGTAACTGTAACACAATGATATAGAGCAGGGAAATGCTGGCCGAAGTGAAGACATGAGATGTTGTATAAAGAATTACTAAAATGCATAGTCATGGGATAATAAGAGATGGGGCACCGCCTTGGCACTGTAGAACAGACAGCCTTAAGCAACTCGGTGATGGTCATTAAGAGAGATGTGGATCTGGAACTGTACGAAACTGATATATGGTTTAGCAAAAAAGAAAAAGAGATAGCACTAACCAAACATAAGGCATCATGTAGTGAATGCATATATAATGTCAAGCTCTTGGGAAAAGGGGAAGTTGAAAAAAAACCATTAATACTCCAAGTGGATCCCAGGAGGGATAAATGTGCATGCCATATTCCTTTTGGCAGAGGACTTCAGATGCTGATGACTCACCATAACACCTGCCCTATCACCAGGCACAGGCTTTGGAAAAAGGTGACCATACCACCAAGAGAGCACAAGAAGTGTGTGTAACAACTTTAACCGCATTATTATTCTTTCTTGCACTGTCACAGTTGCATGTATAATAATAAGGGTTTGGTTCTAATTTTCAGTTCTACTAGTACTACTAATTTCTTTGCTTGATTTATGTGCAAGTTGGTCTTCCTTTATACTGGTAAACATAACATCAAGAAATTAAAAAGCTTTATTACAAGAATTATTTATGTTTGGGAACTTGTTTACAGACAGCTGTGGGGTGAAGGTTTATCCCATCAAAAGCTTCCATTTTTTTTCCTTTCTGTCAATTTATCTGTTTTATTTCTCCAGTTGTCTGTACTCTTTAATCTCTTTCTTATCTCAGTTTTCCCATTGTTTTCCTTCCCCTTTCCTCTTTTCCAGCTTCTTACTGTTCTGTCACTCTTCTTTTTCTAGAGTCCTCTCTCTTCTTCATTTGACTCCACTTAAAGTGTATTCCAGTGCTGCTACATGGCACCTCTGGGTAGAATGAAGACAGTGCTCTTTACAGGACTGCAGGAAAATTAAGTCTGACTCCACTAATAAATGAATAGGAAGTAATTCCCTTTCTTTGAGACTATAGCAACAGGACAGTGGAACTGCCTGCTTGGAAAAATCCTCCAGTCCTTAATGTTCCTTTCCTTTGTTTGGAAACTTTTGTTGTCCCTCCTGATCATTTTCTGGGCTGACCCTTGGGTCTCTTTTCCCAGAATTTTATGGGAATTTCTGTGTTCTTGACACAGCACTGAAAAAGCCCCAGATTACCTCAAAAGCTTTGACAAAGAACTGCGGGTAACTGTTTTAAAGGCTAAAATAATATTTGCCTCAACTTCTAGGTCTTACATCTCTTCAGTACATCTAAGCAGAAATGTGCTTGCTGCACTAAAGTTCTGCCACAGTTGTTGATAACATCACTTTCCAGCTCACATTTCACCAAATTGTTTTTCTGTAATGATTCTATTGTTTATGGATAATAGCCCCTTGTAACTCTCCTGTCTGTTTATGACCCCTTTAAGAATGTTACTGATTGCCTGTACAGGCCTGAACAGACGTGTGGGGCACAGTACTGACATCATGACACAACAAGTTTATACACCACACACACACATTTTTATCACAAATGCAAGCCTCTCTCCCTTTCCTTTCTTCTAAGTTCTAGCCTGCATTGCACCACAGAGGAAGCAATATTCTGACTTACATATCTGAGTGGTACAAGTAGGAGATTTGTAAGTATATGCAATGTCTACAAAGGTCAGGTAGAAACAGATGTAGTTCTACAAAGAAAATGCATGTTTTTACAAGTATTGACTTTTGTGGAACTATTTGAAGGAAACATACCTTTCAATAATAGCCTATTGTATTGAATTATTGTATCAAGACTTGCATCTTGAGGACTTGCATCAGAACAGTACCATTACTTTCCTAAATGTATGATCAAAAAGATACATAGAATACTATAGATAATACAGGTTTGGGGGATTCTTAGTCAAAAAGTTTCCAAAAGCCCCTAAAAAATGAACTAACTCAGATAAAGATTCTTTGGTTTGGCCTTATTTCCACTTTATGGCTCCTTATTCTCTTTCCAAAAAAGGAAAAGTTATGGAATTCCATTCTGATTTGCCAAGTTGCTGACTACAGTGGAGAATACAACTTCTCTGAATAGTAGTCTAACATTTAAAAACAGCCTACAGGTGCACTTCATCTACCATTTGGTATGATGGGGCAAGCAGAATATCTTATTACAATGGCTCCTGTACCTCACCAAAAACTGAACATCGATTTATTTCTTTCCTTTTCACATAAATGTTTTCACATTTTTTTAAATCTGAAGATAAATATTGTTAAGTAAGCACAGTGATATTTGCTTTTTTATGTAAGATATTCCAATAATAGGAAAAAAAACCCAAGAAGTTCCATCATAGCAAAAATAATGAATAATTTTTTTTTTTGATAGAATGAAAAGGTTGCTCTGAAAATGGTAACTCCATTAAAGTGCAGTACTTGCTCTTAACTTGTAAGTACTGTAGCTTAAAATGTATTAAAGAAGCTAACGGAATTAGCTGACTATAATTAGGGCTGATAGAAACGGTAGATTGAAGTTGGCACAGTAAAGTATCTCTTTCAGTTGGACAGTTTTTTAATGCCTCCTGCTGTGGTCAGGAGTTGTCTAATCAGGTATCTTCATGGACTATGCTTCACATAATGGATGTCATGAACTGTCTTGTAGTGGTTCCCCTTATGAAATATGTTCAATTACGTGAAAAGCTAGGAATCAAAGAAATTAATCCTAAAATATCAATTTAAGGAGCTTTAAGTGCTGAAGAATTATACTTTCCTTTGGTTTGGAAAAGTGAAAGTGCTGAAAAGCTGTTACTGTCACCAACCCCTCAGTTTCATCTTCCCAAAGACATCCTTAGCACTTCATAATAATTCTGCCTTATATCTGTCAGTTATTTCTTCCCCTTTCAACTCATCACCCCTTGCAGCAAAAATATTCTGCCCCCCAACACTCTTTCACCCCTAACCCAAACAAAAGAATAGAAAATATATTTAGCATTCTGCTTTTCTTTAGTTTGGCTTTGACTTATATCACATCTTTTCTAATTCTCAGTTGAACTTTTTAATACATCTCATTCAGCCACTTCTGCCACTTTGGTTCCTCTTGTTTTCACTCAGCCCTTTCGTCTGCAGGAGTTTTGTTAGAGCTTCTGAACAGGTACAACATCCTGCCTTGTCACATACTCTGAAGGAAATAAGTTGGAGAAGAGCTCTGTTTCCAAACAGTTTTCCTTCAACTGGCCTCAATCCTGTGGCTGAAGCTGTGTGAGTGAAGATACCTGGCTTCCTATCTGTCCTTGATCACCAGCCATAGATTGCACTCCAGGAGAGGATACCACCCCCAAAGCTTTTACTTCCATGACTGCTGTACTGCCTGAAGCAACTTGTAATATTCTATGTCCTGGGCTTCCAGCTGCAAGTCAGAAAGGAGATGTAGGGCATGTGAACAGACAAAACATGAGATAATGTGCAGTGCCAAAATGCATTTCAGAATCATGAGAGCATGATAATTTTGCCCACTCTCATTAAAGAAATATTTGTTAAGGAACGGAGTTGACATACATATATATAATCTTTTATGGAATAGGAGTGCTATCACAGTAAAATATATTGGTTTTCTGTAAAGGAAATGGCAACCTGGACTTTTTAATTTGTGTCAAGACAAGATAGAAGCACATGAGACATCTTATGATACAGCCCCAGGATAATAATTAATAAATATGAAAATAGTTAGCAAATCCTACAAGAGCTTTTAGACAACTATATACATGGAGAATTATTAATAAGTAACAAAATTCACTTGCATTTTCTTCACTTAGGACCACCTTCTTCCCATACTGCCAGAAGTTCAGAACTCTTCCTATGGTGTCAGGTCATTTCTGGATATAAACAATTTATAGAATTAAGCCTTGATATTTCTGTAAGTACAAGTGATTTTAGGAAAAAAAAAACCAAACCTCTACAATATTGATTTCAGTAGACAGACTAAAAGACTATTTAAAGTTTGCTATTTGCAAGCTGGATTACTAAGGGTGAGTAAAACTGCCTCAAATATCTCAGCTCAAGCTCTTAGCAGAAGCACAGATTCATACAGACCAAATAACTTGCAAATTCATTTCAGCTTTGCCAAATTTTCCTGAAAATCCAAAATACGTAATTAAAACACAGTCTCCTTAAAATTTATTTTCTGTTAATCTTTCTGGTTATTGGATTCACTTTTATGAGGTGTAACAGAATTTAAAAATGTCAAAAAAGAACCCTAGTAAATATTATACACCTAATGAAGTAAAGCACAGCATAGCTTCTCAATCTGTACTCTTGTGGATCTGTTCTTAGATGTGACCTGAAGCAGTATGTGTCTGAAAGGTTTTGTTTTCACCATTTAGAGCAGTTATACAGACTAAAGAAAAGTACTGGCACTGCTAGAGGTCTTGACTTGGAGTGATAAAATAATACGCCTGTATAGGAACCTCCTTCTCACTGATGGCTTAACACACATATGAAAGTGCTCCATCAATGAAATACATGGAAAAAGAATTTTTTTATCCTTAACCCAACCTGGAACCATATCAGCAATGATCTCTGAGTTCTGAAGAGGCCACTTCCTCCAGATGAGGAACTAGTCATCTGCACATCATTAAGCATAGTGTTGCAAGGCCAAAACCCAGGGTACTCAAAAGGCAAATTTTTTCTGTTATCTGATTGGCATCTAGACATGTTCAGTAAGAACTGAAAGATTTTATGCAATGGAAAGAAACGACTTTTTATATTAAAAAGCATTCTTTAGCATTTTCCTTTACAAGCCAAGTATATTTGGTATTTTCCATCTGCCTAAAGCTAGTCAGTTAAGCCAAAAGTTGTCAAAGCAGGTCGTGAGTGAGGAAAAACAGATGCTGAATTCTTTTTAGAGTAATAAATGCGTGTTTTTCTGGTAAGCTCCTATAGACTGTTCAAAAAAGTTGCAAGTAGTAAGACACTTGGATTACTAAAAGCTTCTCCCACACAAAACTGAGGTGCCTCCTGGGGCCACTGCCCTATCTGTCTGCTGCTCACTGAAGAGAGAGTTTGCAACCTTTACTGGGACAGAAGCAGCACGTTAGCAGGACTCAGGCATATATGCCTGTCCTTCCCATCCTTTGTATACCTAAGAAATGCGGTGCTTAGGCAATTGGTAAGATTCAGACAAAAAATTAACATGATCCTTTAACAAAGTCACGAAGCTGAGAATGCCTCCATATCATAAGGTAAATCAAGGCCATGGCACAGGCCTTGAGAATCCTAAGAATGATTGCATCTTCCTTGGAAGGGACTGACATCCAGCTAAATCTTGTCTGCTAAGTTACTGCTGTCATCATTAACATGGTAGTCCAGGTGCCAAGCACCAGTGGTGTAAGCAGGTGTCATGAACGAGCCTGAAAGCACAGAGCATCATCCAAAAACTGCTCCTGAGCATGCAGAGACATTGACAAATGCACAGAAAGTCAGCCCTGCACTGTCTAACACAGGGAATCGGCGGGTACACTGAGAGTCTATTTCCTTAGTGTGTTCTGCATCATTCTTATTACGCAGATCAGTTTAAAATCCCATATGGAGTTCATCCAGCTAAAACATTTTGAATGGACGCTAAGTGTTGTTGCACCTCAGTTTCCAGGGTTGCTTAATTTTATTTTTCTTCAATGTACTTTAAACTTTAAATATATACAACCTTTATTCCTCCATTCCGTTTTGCTCTTTCTCTTCTACTTCTGTGTTTCTTCACTAGGTTACCTCTAATAATTGTTTTTCTGGGTTTTTCCATCATTTTCTAAGAAGTTAGAAATGATTTTTCCATCATTTTCTCAGAAGTTAGTTAAATCTGCAGTGAGCTAAAATCCTTCTGATTGAACATAGGAACATTATATATTCAATAGGAAAACTGCCTGTCAAAACTCTGTATTTTTATTGTTATTGTAGCACAGCCTTTGATGACATGTTTCAATCATATTCCCTCTTAACTATATACACGCATTTCCTCCTGCTTCAACTGTCAACGAGATTTTCAAGTGGAACACACTGCATACCTGGAATACTTTCCCAGCTCTATACTTACAATTTTTCTGCAGGAGTGCTGGAAAAGGACTTTGTACAGGAAACCTGTAAAATCAATGATGCTTAGAAACAGTTGTACAAATGTGTGCTACAAGGTTTTGAGGCTTACTTATCTGAGCTTAACCATAATGCCCATTGAATAAACTACAGTTCCATAGTTTAACCATAAGCTTGCCTTTCTTTTTTTGTTGTTACTGGTTTTTTTGTTTGTTTGTTTGCCTTTTGTTGTTGTTGTTTGGTTTGGTTTTGTTGTTTTTGGTGGAGATTTTTGTTGTTTGTTTGTTTGGTTGTTTGGTTTTCTTGTTTATTTGGTTTTTTTGGTAAGAATTTATGCATTTTTTGGCAGAAGCAGCAAACAGTTTCCAGGTATTGGCCTGCCAAGGCAAATCATAAATTATGCTTAAAGGAAAACCCATTACTGAGCTTCAATCATTTCTTGCATAATGAATCTATATTTCAGATACAGTGAAACATTTATAAGGTTACTGAAAGTATAGCAATTAATAAAGAATAAGTGAAGGCAAACAGCAGTTCATTTGGTATTTAAGAGTTTACTGGTGATATATTGTATAGGATATTAAATATAGTTTAAATATACTACCTTCTCCCATCCTCTCACCCCTTAAAGCCCCAGACTCCTTATTACATCATTACTGCAATGTCCTGGGTTGGAAAGTAGGATGTGACCAAAAGCATGTATTCTATCACCATCTTCATGAACCAGGTGGGGCAGTGCTCCCTGCCTCCCCTGCTCAAGGCTATTTCCTGTTAATGGCCCATCAGGGCCTTGCCCACGACCCACAGATAAGCTGCCCCTGGACTATCTCCTGATTAATGGCTCATCAGTGCCTTTGTGAGAAGCTCCACCGAGAAAGAGGACCCAGGCACTCAATTCTGGATATAAACTGGAATTCTGAAAATCATAAGCAGGCTTTTCCCACTGGATTTCCCAGAGGACAAGAGTTACATACCTACCACTGGACCTTCTGAGGAAGACCAGACCTTTTCTCCAGGATCACCTCTTCAACAGAGCCACATCCATCACTTTCAGGAGAACTGCAGCCACCATCTTATCGGACTGCCACTGTCCCCTGACTAACAGGGGGTCAGGTTGTATCTGGTTTAAACCAGTATTTTCTCCTGCCTTGTTTTATATATATATGTGTGTGTGTATATATGTATTAGTAAAGAACTGTTATTCCTATTTCCCATATCTCTGCCTGAAAGCCCCCTTAATTTCAAAATTATAGTAATTTGGAGGAAAGGGGGCTTGCATTTTCTATTCCAAGGGAGGTTTCTGCCTTCCTTAGCAGACACCTGTCTTTTCAAACCAAGACATGTAAGTAATCAAATAAAATTATGATGAACCATTCATTAACGAAACACTTGATTTCCTGCATAAAAAAAAAATCTGTCTTTTTTCTGATTAAGATAATAGCAAAAATTAATCTGGCACATCATAAAGGTCAGATTACACATCTCAAGTGGTCTTTTTTGGTTGCAGTTATGATCATATTTTTCCTCCAAGCTGAAAAATGTCTGTTCATATTTCATATGCATTCACTGAATGGAAGTAGCCAGATTTGCTCTGCTATAATTTTCAAGTTCTGAAATTAGGTAAGATTGGAAATGCTCCCATCCTCCATTTCTTTTCCTAGTAATTCCCATGTTTTGGGCTCATGAGTGTGGTTTGTGATTCTGTATGAGAACATTGGCATAAATAATAACCAAATTAATCTAAATAATTATTGTATAATATGCTATAACAAATCTGATTTTGCTTGTATGAAAAAATGTATGCATGGATCAAATACTTTTAATAAAGATGATATATGAAACATATAGAATATCCACGTATCTACTGAGAGTTTCTACACATTTTTTAAAGAAACTGTGTTGATAGAAATTGAATGCAGGGCCCATTTTATTTAAAATGCACAAATAAAATTTGACACCCGATTACAAAAGCAGAATGCAATGATTGACAGACTGTCACCAAGAAAGTTAAGCTCTGAACAAACTTCTACACAACATAAAAAAACACTGCAGCTGCTGCAAAACCTATCTGAGGGCCCGGGCAAAGGAGACTTTGACAATATTTGCCCATTTCAAACTGATTAGATCATTGAAATGTGAGCTGAAAAACAAAGCAACAGAAAAAATTTGTCACGTAACCACTGCAAGACTCACAGTTGTGTAAGACATCTGGAGCAGGGGAACAGCAGATGACAAAAACGCCGGTGACAGCTGCCAACTGGCCTCGGATGAGAAATCACAGAGACTAGCCCCGAGCCATGTCCTCAGTGCCTGATGGATACCTGACATGCAACAGAACAGCAAAACCAGAGTTCCTCACGTGGGGGCACATGTCCACAGGTGTCCAACACTGAATTAAGGCAAAGCCTGCATTGCAGCCCTGGTTTAGGGAGGTCACCTGCCCAGATGTTGGCTTGAGTGCCCTGGGCCTGTCACGCTGGACTGGGCTGTGCTCCTCTGTGGGGCAGCAGCTCATTCACATGAGTGTGAAGTGTGTGAGTGCATCTTACAGCAAACATCTTAGAAGAGGAATTGCAATCCACTCTCTGTACCCATTGTGCTTAGGAAATGCATGTCTGATTGTGTGTCACTAAGCAATGTTGTTTTGCTTATGCAGACCAACACTCCCTGTGACAGCAGCAAAGATTTCATAAAAACATTACATACATGCTCCAGAACAAAATATGTCATGTTATTTCTCCATGTGGTAGAAGAAAATCTGTGTTTAAAAAGAAGCAGATTTTTTTTTCAAAAAGAAGCCTTTTTCAGTGATTGGAAGCAGGTTTATTGCGGTAAATACGAAATTGTCTGAGAGCCCTAGAGACAAAAAGTGTGTGGGGGTGTCTCCTTTGTTATGCAAAAGAACATAAATATAGGACGATTACAGCTGCATACGAAGCCACCTCAAAGTAGCTTCTAAGTTTAACTGTGATGTAAATCATTCTATCATGTGTAGGTCTTTAGGAGAACCATTGCAAGACAAGTCATTGTGGTCAAACATTCCCTAAGTATAAGCAGAGGAAAGTAACCTCTAAGAACTTATTCATGTTATAAGAAGAAATTGAACACGTATTCTGTTACATATGGGGATAATCATCACAATCTTGTTGGTGTACCTATCCTATGAAAAACAAGGACCTTCTTCAGGTTTGGTGTAATGACTAAGTGCTTGTTTCAGTGCCTTACACTACTGCCCACCAAATGGTGTGAGAGAAGAAGGACGATGAACTCCAATTATGACTGAAAGCAGGAAGTTACACATAAAAGTTCACTAGAACTGCACAACTGACACATGAGAGAGTATAGCAGATGGTGAACAAAAACCCTCTTCACACAATGTTTTGGGTTTTAACGTAATTGCTGGAAATACAGCCAGTACAACTGTTTATCAAAAATGTGCAGTGACTGTAAGAGAAGATAAGTGTGATAATTATGAATGT
The DNA here is from genome assembly GCA_013400515.1 of Erpornis zantholeuca. Lineage (NCBI taxonomy): Eukaryota > Metazoa > Chordata > Aves > Passeriformes > Timaliidae > Erpornis > Erpornis zantholeuca. Next base: position 16,809 of record VZTN01020666.1, read on the forward strand.
GCTTGTTTGTGATACTTCAAAGGAAGAGCAGATCATTGAGACTTCGCCAAGAATCACTGCTGCACACCCCTGTTCAGCATCAGGTCTTCTTTCACATAAGGAAAGGCAAGCATCTGGGAAATTTAGCTTGAACTGTACTTTCTATATGGAGAGAACAGAAGCAAACACTTATTTCACACTGTGGTGTTTGGCGTATAAGCAATTCTTGGTGTGCCAGTAGTAACAAGGATAAATGTAGAGTCAATATTGTAAAGCATGAAGAAGTGAATGCTGACATGTTTACAGCATACCAGACTGTATTTGAAGGGTTTGGGAGTGTTCCAGGAAAACAAACTATAAAAATGAACTCAAATGTTATACTAGTAGGAAAGTACAGGGGAAAGTAATGGTGACATTACAAAGCAAACTAAAAACACAGCTAAGCTCTGCTGGAGAACTGCAAATTAGAGAGTTGCAGAAACTCAAAGGCAATTGCTGATAGATCTGAAAGGACTCATAAAAATGTTTGGGCTCCTTGTAAATCTAACTGTGCCTACAAGACAAGAACAGTCTTTGCATATTACCGGAGAAATAAAACGCAGTAGAAAATATACATTATATATAATATAATTATAATATAATTATACATTTATGCAGTAGTAGTGGTTTCAGTAATTCTATTGGCCAAAAAATCAGGAGCAGAAAGGATCAGTAACTGTATACTTTTGACATTTTTTTTTAGAAAGGTAAGTTTTGATGGACAGCCATTTGGTCTCCAGGAAACAAATGTATACCCTGGCATGCAGTGGCAAGACATTGAGGGATGTTACGATAGCTCATCTTAGACCAAGACTGACAATATAGGAGAAAAGCTTTCAAAACATTCACCTCTTTGGTCACATTATGACATAGCAAAAGTTGAAATCAGATATGTATAAAGACCTTTCAAAGTGATTTTGGCAGCAAGTAATATGATTTTGCAAATACCTTTTAAGATAATTAACTCTTTGGAGAAATTTTGCAATTGTAGTGCTGCAGTGCCGTGATTAGTGACATCATTCCAGCCTTTTAGAGAGAGAGACAAATACAAGCATTCATCAAAATGTCAATGCAGAAAGTGCAGGAGGTGCTAATACTTCCTTCTGAATAGTTGAACACAATGGGGGTTTTGGTTTATTTCCTCTAACAGGGGATTGAAATTTCATATTGAACCACATTTTCTAATAGCATAAACCATATGTTTAGTTTTTATTTTCACTAGTATTTTACTAGTAGGGGGTTTACTTCTCAGTATTTGTAATGCATATTCAACACAGGTAGCCCAACGACCTAACCCTGTAAAAGAAAGGAAAATAACATAGTGTTTGGCTCTGGTCAACTTGAGGAGTATATCTGTAAGAAAGGCATGAATGAACATGTGAACTGGAAGTCATGTGGAGTCACTTTTAGAAGCACTGATAAGCAGTGCTTTACCGCCAATATAGAGAAAGCAAGTTACCATTACAGAAATGCCAGATGAAAGCTGGATACAAGCCATGAAAGTGTTCAAAGGCAGCAGATGTCTTTTTCAGAGCATATTTGCATTATGGAAAATACTTGAGCATAGAAGCCAGATCATAGAGAATGTTTGCATGAACAGTTGGGACACATTGTGGTATATTCTGTGTCACCATGACTGATCTATGATTTTTGCTTCCCCTTGATTTGCTCACTGTGACAGAGAGCAAATATTGGCCAAGTGATACTTCAGCCACAATAAATACTGAAACATTACAGAAGCACATCACAACTTAAAATTAATATTGTCCCTTGACAATATTATAAAACAGTTGTTTTAGTAGAGCTCCATACAAGAAAGATGTAAATGAGTTACCTCAGTGAGTTATCTTCCAGTATACTTTTGCAGCCTTTGTCCAGTGAGGACACACCTGTATTTTTCAAATGTGGCTTTTTACGGTGAATGGAAAGCATAAAGAAGGAGCAGGTCAGGAGCTGTTACTTGGCTCAAGAGAGAAATGTGTATGTAGATGCACACCAATACACTATTCATTGTTCTGTCCCCGTGCTACTTTCTCCTTAACACTAAGAATGTCCTAGGCTTCACTGTGAAGCTGTGTCATCACATTTTTCTGTCTGTAGTCTGTCACCATGTCTGGCCTACATCAAACCATACTTATGGCTGGCCCATATCAAAGTTTGTAGCATAAATAACCACTCTAGTTGCTTCATTCTTTTGCTTAATAAGTCCATTAGTAGTTTAGCATGCAATATTAAACAAAGCCATCACCAAATTCCTACTCTGAATTTCAGAGGTGACCTCAGATCATGGGTTTGCCCACTGCATACAGAATTTTCAGTAAGTCTTCATTCATTTCCTTTGCTATCGACTTCACTCTACTGTCATGTCATAAAAATAATGCCTGCCTGTCAGGTTCATGATGTCATATTCCAAGACTGTTCAGCTTTATAACATCACCTCACACTGTATCTCTCTGACTTTGAATTACCGTAAGGTAACAGTTTGAAAACTTCTTTATGGGCCTGCAAGAATGCAGAAGTTTCAGCAAGGATGAAGGGACAAAGTGCCTACAATAATGGTTTTAATGATCTCACTAATGTATTTATTAGTATGCATGTAGAGCAGAAATGTAAATTAATTTACTTATCATAATAATATCCTCCATCAATGAGGTTCTATTGCAAAGAAAATGTCAGATTTTCTAAAGGAAGCTAGTTCTGTTGAAGAGAAAGGGTATAAATCTTTCTCACTTTCTAGTATATTGAAATACAGATCAGGATTGTACTCAAGTACTTGACAATCACAGGAGGAAAACTGCAGGATAGCAAAGGTAAAGTTTCAAAATTGTGTGTATGACATGGGAGACTAATGACCTCCTAAATAACAGAGGTGCTATTAAAATAGTTCACTGTATCCTCATATTACTTCTGTATGCCAAAGCAGACAGCATTGCTTTATGCAAACTTGCACTCTACCTCTCTTGTTTTACTGTTCCTGGGAGTCAAAGGCATTGGCCAAAGTTTCTAGAAGGATATAGATAACATTCTGTATCTGATTTCTGGTGTTTCTCCTCCGATTTTCATAAGGTAAATTAATTAAATTGCTGCTTGCATTCTCTTTATCTAGAAACAAAACCAGTAAGAAATAAAACACAGTGTCAGAATTTATTCAAAAGTAATTAGTTAAAAATTGCCTATTGTCTTTTAAAAAATATTTATTAGTCTCCGAGGGTTAATGGTGTCATACTGAACAGAGACATTGAGTGATTGCATCAATATTATGAAGGTCAAATGAAGTGCCACTGACTCTGACAAAATTTTGACAAAATGCAACCTGACTAATAAAATAAAAAAACTAATTTTAAAAATAATTTACCTCCTGTAGACCTTAAAATGGGTATTACTAACAAAAACTAGCATGTTTTTTGCCTGATAGGTGAAGCAAATGAAACTGTGGAAGCAAGTAGATGTTGACAAGGGCAAACAAAATGTCCAATGAGATGGTCTATTCAATTAGAAGTAATTTTGAACATTGTCCCTCAGTGTTTAAACACAAACGTTTTCTACTGCAGCCCAAGCAAATAAAGCCAAAAATTGTTGATTTGGAAAGATGTTCATTGACAAGTTTACTCAGTAGAACTGCTCTTGAACAACCAAAAATGTTGCCTAAACCCATGAGAGAAAATACTCTATATTATTTTCAACTGGTGGTTAAGAAAGACTAAGAATTCAGTGAACTCTGCAGAAGCATCCAGCACGGTTCCTCAACCTGACTTTGCCTCAACTAAACAGTTAATAAGCCCTAGGCAGAAACATCCACCTGCACAGATGTGTTTTAACAATTACAGCTCCATTTACTTTGTTCATATTTTAGCTAGGTTTTATTTTACAAAAGGAATTTCAGGGAAATGAACCAGAAAATCTATCAGAAATCCTTTAGAGGACAAAAGGGCAAGATCTATAGACTCCTAAATATTAGCAGCTTATAGAGGTGACATCTGCATAAGAAGGAAACAAAGCCAACACATGTAATAGAAAATACATGCTATATACTACGTACGACATATGCCTACAAAACATTTTGTTTTAAAACCACCAATCATAGGGAGTGGTATAGAATTCCAAATAGGAACCCAAGAGTCAGGGTTTCGTTCTTTGAACTGCCTGCATACCTAAAGCTAAATATTTAAATCCCCATTAAAAGATTAGTGTTAAAAAGGGTTTCCACTGAGGAGGGCAAAGCTGCTTTGTAAGACAATTTTCACACTTGAGAATACAGTGAAAGGCATCTTCCAGAGACTCTTAAGTCCAACCTATTAATATACAGATTGGATGGGTAGTCTGCAAGATGGGTAGGAAACTAAGAGTTTGATTCAGTTAGCACTAACAGTGCTAACAGGTTGCACTCAGCAGGTGGTTATCAGTGGTTTTTGTTCAGGCTGGCAGTCTGTAACAACTGGGGTTCCTCCAGAGATGGCCCCCATGTTCTGCCCTGGGTGATGGGATTGGAAACACCCTTACCAGACTGGGTGGTGAAGCAGATACGGGCACTAGGGAGAGCCAGTCTTGTAGAGAAACCCATATAGGCTGGAAGAGTGAGCTGTCAAGAACAGTCTGAAGATTAACAAAGACAAGTGAAAAGCCTGTACCTGGGATGGCATAACCAACGAGCTCAGTACAAGCTTGGACTGTGAGCTAGGGGAGCAGCCTTGCTGGGAAGTCCTGCTAGACAAACTAAATAAACATGGGTCAGCAGTGTGCTGCTGCAGCAACCAAGACAGAACCGACCCTGATCTGCATCCCCATGGACATCATTAGCTCAGATAGAAGCGAGATCATCCCAATCTTCTTAGTGTTTGTCAGACCACATGTGGAATATAATTTTCTGGTCCTCACAATTCCAGAAAATCATGGACAGAAGAAAAGGGTGCAAAGGAAGGCCATAAAAATGATCAAATATAAGAAAGAAATTTTTTACAGGGAGAACAACTCTTCACTTGAACAAGATCCCCACTGGCATGTCAGTGTCCCTCTCCCTTGAGGTTTTCCAAATGCAGTTGGTCATGGTGCTGGATAGTTTAATGTGAGCCCTCTGTCCCACGAAAGGTTGAACTCCATGAACTTTTGAGGTCACTTCCAACCTGGGCACCTTTATGATTCTACGATTTCATGAACTTTTCACAATCAGACTTGAACATTTTTGTCCACACGATTTCTTGTCAGGTAGTCAATTAGTAAAATAAAATATACAAATGTAGGGCATGTAGGAAAAGAGAAAGGAGACATGGTTCTATTGCTAGTGGCAAACAATGGCTAAAAATTGTGGCTGAAAAAGTCTTTCGAGGATTTCTTCATCATACAGTTCTACAGATCATTTCAATTAGGATGAACACTCACATTATGAAATGCTTGTCTCAGCTGGGAAGCCACAACTTATGGCCAGAGGTCATAAAGAACAACTTTCTGAACACTCTCTTAGCTTTAAGTTTTTAATGTTTTTGTATTGAGGGTTTGTTGTTGTTGTTGTAGTTGTTGTTGTTTTTTGCCATGGCCACTCCTCGGCACCTTCAAAAAAACTTGAAAATGCTGTTCTAAAGGACGGCTTTGCATCAAGGCAAACTGGTTGCACCATTACATGACCAAGGGCAACATTTTTTTACTTACTCCCATTTCCCATTACCTGAGCAGTATCTCCTTATTGTCGCATCTCCAGATTAGATTTCTGGTCTATCTACTATGTCAGGCTTATAGAGGTCAAGTGGTTAGCCTTTGAGCTGAAAGCCTGGTCCACTCTTGTCTGCTAGAGTATCCAATTTTTCATGTTAGCCAGTTTTCAACATATGCTAAACTCTCTGACACTGCAGGTTTAGACAGAGGAGAGGATGCTTGTGACCACAGAGCACCAATTACAAGACAATGAAAAAATTCTAGAAGGTTGAATCTGCCACCCAGGACAGTATCTCCTTACCTTTCAGGTACTGAATATGGGAATGACTTGATATGAATCATTGGCTAGATTTAGATCATATGGGAAAAAGGCAATCACTGGATGTGTAATTGAAAAAATTGTAATTATTTTAGATATGTAAAAGACTGATCTCATGGCTCATATCAGCTTTTTCTTTGCACTCAGATGTTTTGCTTTTGTGGGCATCCTTCCATATTAAATTGGAAAGATGTGATCATATTACAGTTTTGTTTATTATATTCCAGATTAGTGGAATAGCATGTTGTATTTTGTTATTCGCTATGAGAAATGCAGGCTTCAGAATTCTTGTGTCCTCTCTCAGAAACAAAAAAAAGGGCTTTGAATGATTCCTGGATAGATAAGAAGGGGTGAATCCAAACTTGAATCTGATCCTTACAAAACAATGTGCCTGGTAAGTATACTGCACATCCACCCTGTGGGATAGTGTGGAAACAAAGTTTACATATTGGAACTCTTGAGAGATCTCTTAGTTCAGAGTACTCTCTGATAGGTCTAAAGTTGCGTCAAAACCACATTATATAAATATGAAGGGGTTTTAGTTTGCATTCCTTCTCTTGCCACCCACGCTTCTTTTCCTTCCTTCCTTCCTTCCTTCCTTCCTTCCTTCCTTCCTTCCTTCCTTCCTTCCTTGCTTC
>VZTN01020666.1:23694-35617 GCA_013400515.1 Erpornis zantholeuca
CCCTCCCTCTTCTTTCTCTCTGTTCCTCCCTTCCTTTCTCCCTCCCGCCGAAGGACACACGAGTCTCCTGAAAAAGCAGAGCTTCTGCCAACTGGTTTGCTGAGAAAGAGGTAGGTATACCTGAGTATCCATGTGATCTCTTTCCCACTCCTGCCACCTCCTTCTCCACTGATGATCCATTAAAATCGAGGGCTCCTGATTCGTCCTCTCTCCTGTCCCTGCTGACACACAGGGTCTCTCAATGCTGCAGCTGCTGCTCATGCCTACCATACTGAATTTAGGCCTTAGTCTTTTGTCCTGTTTTTGATCTGATGCCTGGAATTCTTCACTACTATATACATATGCATATATAGTCTTTCCCTGGCTCTCTTTCAGTTTAGGAGTTCATAAATGGTAGGTTCATCAACAGCATAGATTTTCTCTTTTTAGAAAAGGAGGCATATGGAGAAAGAGAAGAAAAATATAAAAGAAATGGTACTGTACAGTGCATGCATACAAATGCTTGATTAACCCTCTCCTAGGAATCAACGTGATTCACTCAGTTTTGCACAAGTAAATTACTTTCTGATCTATTTGTAATGCTTGCTAGAAAATATTTTCATCTTCTGCAAATACCAAATCTGAATTCCAGCCTTTTGCTTATCATTCTGATAGACACCTAGAAATGCTACAAACTCAAACAAAATGCCTCACACATTTTTTAATGCCATGAACTCCATGTTTGAAATTAGGAGTGTCAGGTTCTTCACTGAGATAAACATTCAATGCTACAGAACTTGCCTGGTATGTGACTTCTTCTCACCTGGAACTTACACGATGTGCCTTGCCTTCTTATACGTCTTCAATCAACAGATACTTACGGTTCCTCAAATCTTAAAATGCTGTTTGACTCAGAAACCCAAAATGTACCTAGGATTTTTTTTATTCCCTTCCTCTATTTTGATTTTTTGTCTTTTCTTAGGCCAAAGAATTCTATACTTTGCTATTGTTCTCAGTGCCACAAGGAAAAGTGCAGGCTTATTCTGAAAACTGAGTTAATAATACTGCAAAACTGCTCAACTGATTCTGTATAACACTGAGATTAACTGACTGACAACCAGTTGAAACTATCAGTGAAAATGACAGCATAGGGGGTTGAGGATACAAATGGTTAAGTCAAAATAAATGACAAATACTTTCCCTATAGGATTTTTATTCTTTTCATAACAACATTATCCTGGGCATTTTCAATATCTCTTTATACACTGACTGGAAAAAAAAAGTACTATTTTCTTTTTAGTGATTTCACAGTTGACCTGTGTGTGTCCCAATGATACTAGTCAGTTCTGGCTCGTTGTCACAAACACAAGTGAGTAGGCACTAATTCACTTTTCTCATGTGAGCTTTTCTCTTCTAATATGTGTGCAGTTTCTATGATCTGAAAAATCTTCACTGATTACAAATCTCTGCCCTTAGAACACCAGCTCTAAATTTGCAACAAAGCAGACTGGATATTCCCTGAGAATTTTCACATTATCCCAAGAATTGCAAATAAAATTAAAGTACTATCCATATTAAATCACATTCAGTATTGGAACTGTTCAGTTGTACTCACCCTTGTCACGAGAATGCTTTTATGCCTTTTAGAGGCAGGCTTTTAAAGGACTTTAGCCAGCATACGACAATACATCAAACAAACAATTAAACAAACAAACAACAAAACCAAGCAAACCCTCAGGAAGGTCAGCTCACATTTTACCTCAATACAGACAGAAGTGCAAGTCTAAAGCCTATTCATAAGGTCCTCCTTCTTTCCTTTTTTGAAGATGGCAGTAACACTGGCTTTCCTCCAGTCACCAGGCACTGCCCTGTTTGACATCATTTTTCAAAGATGTTGTGGCTGCCAGCTCCTTTAGCATGGTCAGCATCATGGCCCACATATTCATGAGTGTTAAATCTGTCTAGCTGATCTGTAACCCAACTTTGTCACCAAGTGGAAGTCTTCCTTTCTCCAGCCTTATTCTCTTAATTCTCTTAGCTGGGATTCATGAGGGACAGCCTCAACACTAAAGACTGAGGCAAAGAAGGCATTCACTAATTCTGTCTTCTCTCTGTCTCCCACCACTAGGACCCCCACAGATTCAGCAGTGGCCCCACATTTTCCCTATTCCTCCCCTTACTGCTGATGTACTTTTAGAAGCCCTACTTGTTGTGCTTGATACCCCTTGCCACACTCAATTCGAAGTGGACCTTGGCCTGTCGAATCCCTGTATACTCTGAGGCTGTTTCTACAGTCCTCCCACGTAGTCTGTCCCTTTTTCTACATCCCATAAACTTGTTTCTTGTGCTTGAGATTTACTAGAACTTCCTGCTCACCCATGCAGCTCTCCTGGCCGTTTTGCCTGATTTCTTGCTCATGGGGATATATTGGTCTTGAGCCTAGAGGAAGTGATGCTTGAATATTGACCAGCTTTCTCGTTTCTTTTCTCTTTTAGATCCCCATCCCATGTGATTCCTCTATGTAGGTCTTTCAGGAGGCCAGAGTTAGTCTCCAGAGGTGTAGGGTTCTATGACACAGTGGGGGCTGCCCGAGGCCCACTGCTCACAGCCGCAGACGTCGCTGTTGTTGCTGCAGAGAGCTGACTTTGCTGTCTCCCGCTCTGGGAGCAGTCCCTTCAGCTGTGCTACGGCTCGTGTCCGTGGAGATAGAAAAGAAAGGAGGGGTCTTCTGTGTGGGTTCCAACAGCCTTCATCAACAGTGGAGGGTCCCAGAACGAAAAGCCTCTAAATGAGGAGCACAAACTAGGGAAGAGGAGGACAAGGAACTAATGCAGAAAGGAATAAGGGGTGGGAGGAGTCAGGGTACAGGAAGCAATCAGGACATAACAAGGGAGGGATTACATGGGAGGAACCAATAGTACATCGAGTGTGGTAGATGTTTCTAGGGAAAAGGGTGTGCCCTGGGCAGATTGACAAGGGATCTCCGCCCAGGGGGAGGAGGAATGGGTTTGGCTGACGCAGGGGGAGGAACAGAACTTCGAGGGTGGGTAACCATAGCAACTGGGGTTACAGAACACATGAACCGAGTTTTTTTATAAGAGATTACTTTGGTTTTTCAGTTGCTTCAGCTTGCCCCCAAGTTGGGCTGCTGCAACAGTTCTAGTCTAGCTTGCAGCTTTTTTGTCTCTGTGTAGAATCTTGAGTTCCACCATCACACTACAGTGAAGGCTGCCCCCAACCTTCGTGTCTTCAACCAGTCTCTCCTGGTTTGTTAGTACAGGGTCCAGCAACACACCTTTTCCACCACTTGGGTCAAAAAGTTATCATCAGAGGTTTGTGGGAACTTCCTGGACATTGTGTGCAAAGCCATGTTGTCCCTCCAACAAATATCACAGAAGTTGAAGTTCCCCAGGAGAAACAGGCCTGTGACTGTAAGGGTACTTTCAGCTGTTTACAGAAAGCCTCATAAACTTCCTCCTTGTTACTACAGGTGGCCTGTAGTAAACATCCACAACAGTCACCCACATTAATCTGTCTCTCCATTCTTACCCATGAGCTCTCAACTCTTTTGTCCGCCCCTGCACAGAGTTCAATAAATTCCAGTTGCTCTCTCACGTTTCCTTCAGTTCTCTTTTTCTTTTTGCTTATCTTGTTTTTCTCTTTCTCTTTCTCTTTCTTTCTCTTTCTCTTTCTCTTTCTCTTTCTCTTTCTCTTTCTCTTTCTCTTTCTCTTTCTCTTTCTCTTTCTCTTTCTCTTTCTCTTTCTCTTTCTTTCTCTTTCTCTTTCTCTTTCTCTTTCTCTTTCTCTTTCTCTTTCTCTTTCTCTTTCTCTTTCTCTTTCTCTTTCTCTTTCTCTTTCTCTTTCTCTTTCTCTTTCTCTTTCTCTTTCTCTTTCTCTTTCTCTTTCTTTCTTGCCCTTCCTTCTTTCCTGCCTTCTTTCCTGCCTTCCTGCCTCCCTCCCTCCTTCTCATTTTACTTTTCTCTATTTGTTTCCTGTATTTTACTTTATTTCTCTCTCTTTTACTCTACTTTCACAGTTATGGAATAGCTTCTGGATATACCATAATTAAGGCCATAGAAACCTTCACAATGAAAGCTTCAGGGAAACAGTCACTTTTAAGTGAAAAGTAACTTAAAAGTAATAATCACTAACTTGCTTTAATTTGTAAGCACATCATATGAATTACTCTTCATAAATAAAGCTAGGGACATCTACCAATTTATAAATATGAATGTACACACATTCATATACTTCCTGTAAATGTATGAGAAAGCTTTCTAGACTGGAAAAGCATGCTCGAGTCTCATCTGTTTTTTTAATGAAGAAATGAAGTGCAGATATATAAGAAGATAAATTACTATGCTACAAATAACACCTGGGAGGAACTGAAGTATTAGTATGAAAATATTAAGCAAAAGAGATGAGAAGATTTCTTATTTTATTTTTTCAGCAGAGCACTGTTTATCTACAATATGGACTGAAACAATTTTAAGAAGTCCAATGATTGTAAACTGTACCTCAAATCAAAATATGCATGAGTTAACAGAAAGTGTGTACCATTCTCAGCAACAACGATTGAGTATTCCACTAAATTTTAAAGGATAGTGCTTGTGAAAAAAACCCCAGTTTAATAGTTATAAATTACTCATGATTGGACTTATTTCAAGGTATTTTCCATGAACGACCTCCAAATGTTCCAAGCACTTGAGAGAGAGACTTAAAAACTGCAAGAATTTGGTCATCAAGATATCACCACTAAGCTGACCTGATGGACATCAACAGGCAGATGCAGTCAGAAGGCATCACACATGTCCAATATATCAATCAGTGTTCAGCTTAACATGATACCACAGTAGGCGAAGATACCACTAATGTATAACTCATACTTTGATAAGAGGCAGTGAATAAAAGATATACCTGTTTATAGAGAATATACGGGATATGCTAGGATAAACATAGCTTTCATATTTCCTGACCGTCCCCATGAAACTGTCTCTTTGTAGAGATAAGTCTTTGTGGGCTGACCTTATTCTTTAAAAACCGTGAGCCCCTTTCACAGTGTACACAGTAGCTATAATGCTTATATAAAATCCTTTGAGCTAACAGCAAGACTTTCATTATTTTTTTAAGCAGTTTTAATATTTTTTCACTGTTGCTAGAAGTACTGATAATACCTATTAAACAAATCATTGAATAGCAGTGATGTGAAAAGGGGAGAGAGCTTGTCGACATCATTCCATTTCCATTATGTTCATTTCATACTGTTTTACAATATTTTTAATTTAAGCTAGCCCAAAAAAATCTTCTAGTGCAGTGCAAAAATTTGTCACTGCACCTCCCTTTTATAAGAAGATCTGTTCAAGTAGAAGTTCCGCATACATGCACTTTAATTTTGATGTTACACAAACAAAATGAAAATTCCCATTCCACTGCTTTTTGTTTGCAGTGTGGATTTGGAAAGATTAGAATATTCAAAACCAGACTAATCTTCTTATGCTTATATTTAGTGATGCGTTAATGGCTGTTCATGATCATTTTGGGGGAACTCTACAGTGTTACTTTCTAGATTTACAGATTAAAATCCAAATCTAACAAAGTGCTTGGTGGCCACTCCATTTGACTTTAATTGTCTTATTCTCAGTGTGCCACTGACAACTTCTTTGTCTTAAATGACCTTTAACACTTTCAGACAAACAACATCCATCTGCTCCATGGTCTCCTTTCCCACATTTTTTCTAGCAGCAAAGTTGATTCTAGAGTAGAGACAGCTGTTTTTTCAGTGTGGGTTTCACCCAAATGTGCCAAGTAGATTTCTGTCTCATTCCGTATCTTTCAGGCAAGCGGAGCAAGAAGTACAAATTTTCCAGTATAATTAAAATCTAATGCCTCCTGAAATCAAGTTCTTCCAAACAAGATATCAAAATATTTGAAGATAAAAGTACCTATTGCATTTTCCTAGTTTCCCTTCGAAGTCCAAAGCTGACTATGATATGTGGGCCACTTGTGCTATTTGTTGGGAGCTATAAAACTAATTTTTATTTATCTATCTGGTGCTTTAGCTCTACCAGTCCCAGTGGACACCTTAGCTACTTGTAAACTAAAGGCTAAAGACGATAAGGAAGATTTAAAATGAATTTTTTGTTAGACCTATAGGAACTTTGTTTCTGTTTGACAGCTGTTGTAGAACTAACTGTGTTGCAGGAAAACCAGGCATGGTAGTAGACTTAGAATTTTTTTTTTGCTTGATATCTTCATAAAAAAAAATTATAAACTGTTCCAAACAGCCATAATACCTGTCTTTCACTCATTTCACTCTTTAACTCATTTAACTACACTATTGCTTATGATCCCATTTTCCTAAAAAGAACTCCCAAAACACTCTATGTATGACGACTGTAGAATTAAAGCTCACATTGTCTCATAACTATTTAAAGTTAGTTGAAAGCCCACTGGCTTTCTCTGTGACTGAAGTATCATCCTCCCATAATTTTAAGTTTGAGGTTGTCACAGCATCTTTTGAAGCAGCATAATACTGTCAGAGACCGACAAATTATCATGCAGGCCACAATTCTGCTTAGCAAAGCGCTCAGCTTCTCCCTCATTAACATTCCAGATAAGGAAACACCTTTGCTTCTGATTTGCTTAAGCCACACCAGCAGGCAGTGCACTAAACTCTTCAAAGGCAGCTGCCCTTAACCTTTTATGTTTCAGTGCTTTTCTTTTATAATTCCTTTCAACTAAACTTAAAAGCTCCTGCTTGCTTCATTGCCAGTCCCAGAGCAGGTTTGATACATAGCCCTTCAGCCAGAACCTGTTATGCCCTTCACAACTATTGACTATTCCTATAAGGCTGCAATTCTTCTGAGAGTATGTGTACACATAGAAGCACACGTGAAGACACACACCTGCATCGCAGATTTACGGCACCACTGTATCTGACCTCAGGAGACAGCCCACTCCTGCTCCTTCTCAGAGCTGGCTCAGATACAGCCAGTGGCCAGGGAAGGGACGTGTCCAGATGAGTTTGAATACGTCCAAGGATGGGGGTTCCTCAGCTCTGGGAAACCTTTGCCTGAGTTTGACTCTGCCATTACAGTAAAAAAGGGGGTTTTTATGTTTAACTGGAATTTTTTTCCAGTTTGTCCTCTCCTCATGTAACACTGAAAAGGGTCTAGTTTGCCCAATATATTATTTATATATTTTTAAGATCTCTCTGAGCCCATTCTTCTCCAGAATAACTCTCCCAGTGCACTTAGCCCTCTGTCCCCCTCCCCCTGTTTCCGTCATGACAAATGCTCCAGTCCCTTCAACATCTTTGTGATCCTCTTACGGTCACACTTCAGTATGTCTGTTTGCCTCTGGGAAGCCCAGGTCTTAATACAGTGCATGGATGTGCCAGAGAGGTAGCAGAGCACAGGAATCAAGTCCCTTGATCTGCAGACTGTGGTCTTCCTAATGAAGCCCACAGGACTGATGGCCTTCTTTTTGGGAAGGGCACAGTGTTTGTNTCACCTTCCTAGTGACTGAGGCGCGGCTTACTGCCCTGTAGTTCCATGGATCCTTCGTAGTATTCTTGGAAATGGGAATGGCATTTGCATTCCTCAAGTCCTCAGAATGACGTAGGGATAAATGCAGGGATAAAGATAAAATTCCTAGATATGGAAAGTCCATGAAGGTGCCAGTAAGCAATAACAGTGTTTTGTGGACATAGCTCAGGCTGTTAAGGATGTTCTGGATGGTGAGGAAACTGAGTCCTTCATTCCTCTTTCAGGAAAATTCAAGATGGCAGCTCTGAAGAATTAGTCATCTTTCCTAAATGCAATCACATATGTAGACTTGAAAGAACCGCCTCTCCTCACTCCTTTATGATATTGAGTACACTCTGAAAAAGTACATGCATTGATTATGCAGGTTTCGGCATTTCTCAGCCAAGAAAAGATCCTTTTCGAACTGTAATTGACATTACTATGTTTTAGAGATTTTCTGGTTCCAATATATTGCTGTCAGCATAAGGGCAATATTTTCCCCTCTCACACTTTTCATGATGCCTAAATCCTGCTCATTTACTTCCATGCATGTGGAATTAAAGTGGCAGGTCTGGGTGCTTTTCGATCACAATTATGACCTAAGGGAGCTGCAAGGAGCAGAGGGGTTGGTTTTTTTTTGCATTTTGGGTTTTTTTTAAAGTCATAGTATTTCTGAACCTAGCAGTTGGAATTGAGGTAGAAAGGGCTCAGACAGGGAAACTAGTAGTTCTATACGTGGAGGAATTAAAGAAACCTTACTTCCTAGACAGTGGACACATTCTGTGATCTCTGATAGTGTGTCATAGCTGATGGACTCTTTTTCTTTAAGTCAGATTATTAATAGCTCTCTGCCTTATATGGCTAGCCTCTTTCTTAATAATGCTTCAGTGCATGCTATTGCCTTAACCAAGGGAATATTTCTCATTCACTTGTTTTCATTAACTCTACTCCTTTGAATTCTGCAATCTTTTGATGAGTTTCAATGACATTTGGAAAAGGATTCGAAAAAAAGGAACAAAAGAAGGGGCTGCATATGGAGGAAAAAAAAAATTTTTAAATTCCAACCACAGATTTTGCCTAAGGAAACTAAGTTGGAAAATGACACATCTCTGCCTAGTGTCCTAGCCTCAGTTCAGGGGGTAAATGTAAGTACATACTGCGATGCTATGCATGAGCAGGGAGCATTTCTGGAGTGAGAAGGGACAGGTCTTTCTTTTTCCTCTATTCCTACCTCGCCTTTTGTGTCAGCTTCTGAAAGAAAAAAAGAAGAAAACAGTAGGCTCTAGCCTGTGCCTTACTCCTAAATATTTGCAAAGGGCTTTCTATGCTTGTGGGTTATAAACAGATAATTCACAGGTTCTGCTCTTCCATCTTCCCTCACACAAAAAAATCCCAGGGAGTACTAAAAGTGGAGAGCTTTTGTGGCAGGTCTGATTTTGGGGTATGTATGAAAACAGAATGTGTTCAGCTGTGTTCTGAACATGATCATTACCTGATTATCCTCAGAGAAACATCAGCTGAACTCACAGTAAACACCTGCACCCAGTACCTTTACACCTCCAGCACCGCTTCTCAGTGACAGCGTTTCCTAGAAAGAGACAATTCTTCCTCCAGATGGGTCGTAGTCATGACAAGTAATCTATCTTCTTTCCAACCTTGTCTTTCAGCTGTTTATATTCAGGTTTTAGTATCATCTGGGTATGCTAAAGTCTATAAATATTGCCTGTAAGCTGGGAACAATGCTATTTTCTCTGAAAAATATGAACTTGGTTCATGAACTGTTTCTCTGCTGGATCTCCTTTACTGATGTCTATCTCATCTTTGCTACTTCTGGTGCTAGAAATCCTACTTTAGTAAAAGGAATATCTGTTTTCAAATTTCTCTCCAGCTCTTTTTTCTTCAGTATTCATATTACTGTCAGTAACTTCAAGAAACTTCAGAAACACAAACTCTTCTACAGTGAAGAACAAAACAAAAAAAACCCCTCAAAACTACTCATAGGAGAGATACCAGATAGTTCTAGCTGCTGCCTAGTGGGGCTTTTAATACGTGTAGACTCAAACCCACCCAGTCAAGAAATGACAATCCACAGTCAGAATAAAATGCTTTCCAATATATATTATTAATAAAAGGTCTGATGAAATTCCAGACTGTCACTGATAGCTTCCATGCCACCATGCTTTCCAACCTGCAAGTCATATCCTAAACCTGCAAGACACATTAACCTTCCAGAAATTAAAACAGGAAAATACATTTAAATGTTGTTTTTATGTCCAAGGCATCGGAGTAGAACCTTGTGTTTTCTGTTCATATGATGAAAAATAAGTCCAGTATAAGATCAGGTCTGCTGAATATCTTAGATTTAGTTCTTCAGAAGACAATTTATTAGGTCAAGGAAACATACACATTTTTCTTAGTTACAGAGTACTGACTGATTTGTGTCTCGTGTATATAAAGAAGTAAATAAGGAAAAATGTCCCTCATGTCCTCTACAACCCTTTTTCTCCTGATGGTGTTGTTTGTAATCACCATTGCATGAACTCACGGATGACTGCTGTCTAACTTTTTACATTAAGAGATAAAGCTTCAATTATTGTGCTGAATTGAAAAAAGAGGTCGATTTACCAGTGTTAAAGTTGCTGTGACTGTGTGACCCAGAAATAAGCATGATTACAAAAATGTAGTCCTCTGAAAACTTAAGGATAAATAAAAGCAACATTTGATTGTCAAAGCATGCTTTAAAAGCCTTTGAACTAAACCCCACACTGTATTGGAAAATACAGCATTTGAAGAACCAATGGAAGCAGATGGGCCATGGATCTGAACTAATGCCAGCTAAAGTCAATAAAATGGTTCCCATTCTCATCAAAAGAGTTACTATCCATCTTAAAACATGATGTTCCATGTCATAGATTTATTAATAATTGGAAAGTTTTTGTTCCCTGCTAATACTTGGAAAACTGTGGTTTTGCCTGCCAGGAAACACAGGACTTTGTTACAGACCATTAAAGGACTAGAGCAAGTTGATGGTGAGGAGATTTCTATGAAAAAATACTAACTGCAGAGTTTTTAAAAAGTTTGTGTAAAGATGTTTGTTTCTGTCACCTAAAGGAGAAGGATGCTTATAAGCACAGGGAAATAACATACATTTAATTAATTTAAATTAAAAATAATATACAAAATTGAGTCCAGTAGGCCAAGGAATCTTTTTGTCCTGTGATCTAAGCAAAAGGACTGGCAAATAGAATCAGAAGGCTGTATGTGCAGTCTTACCATTGAACATTTTTCTTAGAGTAGAGGGAGAGGAAAGACATCAGGACCTGAAATGGTAGAACAAATTGAACTACTGTTTAGCAAAGCAGTAACTGCTAAATTTAAACTACTGATCTGGATCCTACTTCTTGAAGGAAAGGGTGACATTTGATTTCTTCCATTTCTCGGGAATCTTTCCTGATCTCCACAGTGTCTCAAAGATGATTGAGTGTGATTCCCAACATTACATGGTCTGGCTCCCCCAGTCAGCATGTATACGTGCTATTAGGACATGTGTGAAATCAACTTGGTTAAATGTTCACTAGTCTGATCTTTCTCTAGCTGAGCAAAACTTTCAAGTATGCCAAGCTTCTCATTGTCTCAGGAGCCTGGAAATTGTTGGAGGCTGCTCTTACCAATAAAGACTGAGCTGAAGAAGGCAATGAGTATCTTGGCTTTTTATCTGTCCTTTATGCCCAGATCTCTTCCATGTTCATCAGTGGATGTTCCTGTGAAGATCATTTGCAGCTGATATGCCTGTAGAAATCTTTCTTGTTTTTCTTCATGCTCCTCACCAGGCAGGCTTTATCTTTTCTAATCCCACGCACTTCTGCACTCAGATAGTGTCTCTTTCTGTTTCTCCCAGGTCACCTCCCTTTCTTTATATGTTTTCTTGGAAGCAACTTGTCCATCCATGCATCCTTCTGTCATCTTTGCTTTATTTCCCACATATAAGGGTTAGCCATGTATGTATGTAGTAAGTATGTATCACTTCCTGAGTCCATAGTAAGTGATACATGAAAAATCCATGAGCTCTCCTGGACTCTTCTCTATAACAATTTTCCACAGCATTCTTCCAAGATAGTCCTTGAAGATGTCAAAAGCTACTCTGATGAAGTCCAGAGTTGTGGTCTTTTTTCTGCCTTGCTTCCTCCTCTCAGGATCCTGAATTCCACCACTTTGCGGTCACTGCAGTCAAGGCTGCCTTAGAGCTTCGCACCCCCAGTGAGTCATGCCTGGTTTGAGAGTGCGAGGTCCAAGACAGCACCTCTTCTCATTAGCTCCTCCACCTTTTAGGTAGCCCCCATTGATGGTCTTCAGGGATGTCCTGGAGTTTCTCCAGATGATATCAGGGTAGTTGAATTTACTCGTGGGAAGCACGGCCT
>VZTN01020667.1:2506-32591 GCA_013400515.1 Erpornis zantholeuca
CAAGTAACAAATGTGGTGTCTGATGAGCACTAAGAGATGCGAGAGACTTTGAATGGTTGTGAAGCAGTGTAGTGAACGGAACTGTATTAAACCTCCTGGTAAAATGACATCCCATCTCACTGTATACATTGCCATGAAAAGCATGTATTACCCACATAATCTCTGAACGAGATCTCTTACAGCTTTAAATTCAGTTAATATGTTTGTTTATGGCAGCTAATTATCTTGACTGAAAAATTGTACTGTATTGTAAGACACTTCTTTCTTCAGCTTACATTCTGCAATGTGAAACAAAGGATCACATATTTAATCAAATATGACTGTGAGTCATTTTTGTGAGTCATTAGTAGACTCTTTAAAAAGTATAACCTCTGTGGTCATAATAGTGAAAAATGGATACTATACATCTGGATATAAGAAGTATGTGTACTGGAATGAACATAATTTGAGGGGTGCTACTGGTCCTACATGTTAAAGCTGCTGGCTTTACTACTTCTTCTTTCCCTCTATGAAATTTGCTGGTTTAAAAAAAAATATTTCTGCCAATATTTTAATATTGTTTAAATATTGAGGGAGTTAAACTTCAAAGACTGAGTTTTGTTTCTGATCAGTTTTATTTTCTGTTAAGGTATTCCACTAGAAGAAGAGGAAGAAGAAGAGGAAGATTCCTCCTTGACTGGCAAACTCCGTTCATTAATGTACAAAATCAAAGGTCCGCCAAAAGCAGAAAAATTGGAGCCTAAGGAAGAAGAAGAGAGAGCTCCTAGTAAGTTTTCTTTCCACATAAATATTTCCATGATGCAAGCGTTAAAGTTTTACAGTCAACAAGAGTGTATTTTCTCATATAATTTTATAAGGAACTGAAGAAGGAGACTACCTGTTTAAGTTTCTTATGCCTCTTAGAACTATTTTCTGGATACTGAAAACCTCTGATGCCCTTTTAAACAAGAAGTTAAAATGAGTGGAAGATATTGGATCCAGATCATTAACTCTGGGGTTGAAATTTACGTATTCATTATAAAGAAATGTATAAGGCTAATTATGGTACAATAATCTAGACTCAAGCATTCTAAACTTGGGAAGATTTAGTTTTTATGGTTTGTTTTTTTAATGTAAAAGATACACTTTAGAGCTTATGTCCATACATACTTCCATTTACTGCCTGTTCTATATGCACACAAATACAGACATGCACATAAATCCCCCAAAATACTTGTAATCACAGACTTCTTATTCTGAGCAGTATTCCTGTACATATACATTCCCATACCCTCTTCCCTAATGTGCAAGGGGTGTTCACTGTCTAAACAGGTGAGATTGGTTCTGTGCTTGCAATTCCTCAACCATCGGCATAAGCTTTTGGTGGAGCTTCTTTGAACAACTCACCTGGCTTTCACTGCCACTGTGCTTACATGCCTCACGAGAACGCATCCCAGTGAGGGTGATATATGGTATGAATATCACAAATTTTGTCTTTGCTGTTTTAGGATTAACCCATGTTTATGGGTTTTCAAACCTTAGTAGTGACTAGTAATGGTAAGGAATAAGCAAGGTGTAAAGCTGAATTTCTTCAGGTCTTCCTTCAGAACATGTTTTTGCTGAGGCTTTCTTATTTCCTTTCTGAATCAAGATTGGGATTCTAGCTCTAAGTTTCTGTAACACCATACAGGTATCACGTGCAGGATTCTCCGAGTGACTTGAGGTTGGTCTTCCAACTAATGGTGGAACATCTTCTTTTTTCCCCTGGTTTGGCAACAGGCCCATGTACATAT
The DNA here is from genome assembly GCA_013400515.1 of Erpornis zantholeuca. Taxonomy (NCBI): domain Eukaryota; kingdom Metazoa; phylum Chordata; class Aves; order Passeriformes; family Timaliidae; genus Erpornis; species Erpornis zantholeuca. The sequence continues at coordinate 4,279 of VZTN01020667.1, forward strand.
GTGGAATGGTTAATTTATTTCAGTCTTAATAATTTCATCAAGAGTTGTGTTGAGATTAGACAGCAAAGTTATTTAACAACTCACAATACCTCTTACATGATCTGCTTCCTCTTAGAGTGTTTGTCCTGGTCTGAAAGCATATTTTGGTCTGTTAAGCTTGGTACTGTGTTGTAAGTACATTAAATCTTACAATAATCTGATATGCTGCATGAAACACGGCTTCATTCTCCAGTGACTCATCTGTTAGCATCTGCTCTCTCTTTAATGGTAGCAGGACCTACTCAGTATCTGGAAGTATCATTTCTTCTCCAGGTTTCATACGGATGCTACTGTCACGAATCAGGAAGTATTCACTCCTAAAGCCTCAGGGCACATGGTGTTTGGTCCTTGAAAGAGAACAGTTCTCTTATTTTATGTACAGGAGCTTAGGGTCATGAGAAATGTTGATTGGACAAACAGCCTACAGTGTCTACTTTTCTAAAAATTTCAGATGATTTCTTCAGGCTTGGGTTTCTCTTTTGAGTGATGCATAGTACAAATATGCACATGGATTAATTCATTCAAAGCATGATGAAAAATTATATAAATATATTAAATACTTGAATGTGGCTGGAGAGTGTGAGATTTTTAGTCAATATATGCACTTCCCCTTTACACATCAGGAAATTCATCATTCAGATATTAATGGAAATGGGTGTCTGAGGTATCTCCAATCTCTTACGTGCATGAAGAGGCCTGGCAGTGTACATGATGTATACTTATTTCCAAGGTTAAAATCTCTGGCCTTGAGTGTCTTGGCCTTGGTTGTACATATTCAGAGTGTGAATATTCATAAGGAACTAATTACTACAAATAAATCTTCCTTTCCTCTAAGCATACATTCATTTCTAACCACAAAAGAACTTTTACCCAAGTGAGGAATGCCAGCAATTTCAACCTAGTATTAATGATTAATCAGTAAATTTTGTATTTAAAAACAAGTTAGAACTCTAAAAATAAACACATAGAGGCGATAAATTATTATTAATAATGATTATAGGACTTTTGTAATTATTGAGTCAAAATTGAGATAAGACATTTCATAAGAGTAGGGCTGTCTGTGAAGTACAGAATCAGTTCCCACAGATTGAAACCCTAATTATGGAACAGAACCTCAGAATTAATGATGGGTTTGCATAAATACAACATTAAGTAAACTAAGAAAGCATTAGCAAGGGAAAGAATAATGTAGACACAAATCCCAATGGATCTACACTAGCTATAGACACTTCAGAGATGGAAAGCGGGAGGGAGCTGGTTTTGCCATTGGAAAAACTTAGGGAAAGTTAAGGGATAGGTTTACCAGTAAGAGAAGAAAGAAACTTGCCTTGTTTTAAGAGGGAAGATGATTTTTCCTGTTCTACTTGATATCAAACATGAACATTTGTTGGAACAAGGACTGGAACACATGTCTAGTTTTCAGGTAAATTTCCTAAACTTTGGACTCAACAAAATTGTTTTCAGCATCACTGAATGTGCGACATCTACAATAGGAGAGCTTCATACAATGTTTTTAGAAAGCGCATTCCCAAGGGCCAGTGACTTGATATAGGAATGAGGGATAAATTAAAATTCGAAATGCAAAATTTAATTTACAAGGATGATTCTCAGAGTCACAGCCAACTAAAAGGTTTTCATTGTCAACAGTGCTGGTATGGACTTGAACTCTAAGTAGATGTTTATTGTTTTTTATCTCTCAAGAACATTACACTTGTCTCAAAAAACCTGGAAGTTGCTTTTCTGATTTAAAAATTCTGTTCAGACTGCTTGTGGTTTTTTACAACTGCCTTGTCGCCTACTCTTAAGTATTTCCCTATATTACATGTTTTTGTCATTTTCTTTAGGAAGACCTAGTAACATTTTATGTATTTTGCTTTTAGCTACACTGAAAGAACTCATATCACAGACAATGGTGCGCTGGTCCCAGGAAGATCAGATCCAAGATCCTGAATTAGTTCGGATTATGTACAGCCTCCTTCGTAGGCAGTATGACAGCATTGGTGAGCTACTGCAAGCCCTGAGGAAAGCGTACACTATTAGTGCTGCCTCTGTGAAGGACACCATTAATCTGCTCGCAGCACTGGGCCAGATTCGCTCACTTCTCAGTGTCAGGATGGGAAAAGAGGAGGAATTGCTAATGATTAATGGATTAGGGTATGGAATTACCGGAATTTTATTTTTAAGTTGGTGTGAAGCTTTTTTTTATATTAGTAAATCCTATAATTTTTTATTCTAAATGAAAATTAATGCTGTACTGAATGTAAATATGTACCAGAGATTTACATTTTCACATATATTTCCAAAGTGACTCCAAATGACCTCTGTGACTGTATCAAAAGGGTCAAAGTTTATGTGAACTAAGGTGTTATCTAAAGAAAATTGACTCCTTTAACTACAGTTAAGCCTGATGTTTAAACCCTCATCAAAGTACATGTTTTAGCAGCGCACTGGAGAAAAAGATCACTAAAACTTTTGCTGGTGTCTATCTATACTGCATTTTTCCCAAAGTTAAAGCCCAACTTATATTTCACATATGAGTGAATAAACTTGGTGTCTTTTCAACTGGAAAGTCAAAAGAAATTTCCTTTATATAGCATGTGATGGTGTCAGAATATTTTCTGCATATTTGCTATAAAATTACCTCTGTTAAGCAGTGGTATTATGATGCATGCCTGAATGTCTTTTACTCCTCTCGTGTCACTAAATATTGGTCAGGCCATTTAATGTTGGAAGGAAAAAAAAATCACAAAAAGTAAATTACTTCAATTAAAATTGTGCATTTAGAAAGAGAGAAAATAATAATATTGTTACCCGAGAACTGTATTTATTTGTATTTCTTCAGGAATATTAAACAATTTTTCTCCTTTACAACAGTTGTAAAAATGTTCCATTATTCTTACTATTTTAATATAGAAATTTTACTGTCTTTTGAAAAAAATGCAAAGACTAATCTCTTCATTTGAATTGATCAAGTCATAGCAATGACTCACTAGGCAGTGTGCAACAGTATTACCCAATTTGTCCCTGATGCTGAGTTTGTTAATTTGCTGAGAATAATATGAGGGATAAAGGATAAATTTTGCCTAAACATGTATATAAATGCCTTCCAAGAGGTGCTGTATTGAGAGTCATCCATTCTCAGTTTTCTGTATTTCTTTAGAGCAGGCATTGATGCCTGTTTTTTGTCATGTGTTTTTAACAGGTTGCCCTAAAATGTTAGAAATCCCTGGATTCTACTGAAATATAATTCCTGGATTATTTTGAAACACACAAATTGTGTTCTGGGTTATGAAACCAATACAGCAGATTCTAGAAAATGTTGAGAGAATGGTGGGCAGAGTGAAAAAGTTAAAATAGTCCTTCATAATGGACCTGTATGCCACTTCTGACAGAATCTGGAAATAGTGATGAAATACATATAACAGATAACCTTAAATGTTAAGTTTATTTATTGTCATTACTTTGTGAACTGGGGAAATTAAGAGGTTACTGCAGAAATATGATTGATTAGATTTCATTTTCTTGATCCCTGTTCTCAATTTAAAACCTAACAAAACATATTCTTTTCCACTTAGATCATCACAGAAAAATTTTTTTTATTTAAACAGAACAGATGGTAGGAGCAATTTTGAGATGAAGAATTGCCATCTTGAAATAATTTGGAGGTTAAAATTCTTATTATGAAGAATCTATGAGAATTAGAGGAATGACAGCATATTGAAATGTGAAGCATTTTGTTCTCAGGTTATTATTATGCTGAACTCTAAGAATTTAAAATTATGTTAATACAATGAATGCATACTTCTGAAATCTCAGTGCCTTGACTTATATTAATTAGAGCATTCTTAAAAATAAATTGTTGTCTTTTCTTTCATTTTAGGGATATAATGAACAACAAGGTGTTTTATCAGCACCCTAATTTAATGAGAGTCTTGGGCATGCATGAGACTGTTATGGATGTGATGGTAAATGTGCTTGGAGGAGATAAATCTCAGGTAATTTCACCACAATTTGTTATGTGTTTTCCATTTTGAACCTCTCCAAAAATATATTAGGATGTTTAAGAAGTGAACAAAAATATATCCCATCTAAGCCAGATTTTGCTTGACCAATTCAAATATTCATTAGTGAAAAAAGTAGAATATTTTTATGGTACTAGAGGGAGAAGCCCAGTAGTCTAGGACATGATCTTTAAAACCTGAGATATTGTGGTTTTTCATTTCTCTTTTAATAGGATTGTAAAATGTTTTGTTCTTTGTCGGAGGTCTGGGCCCCCGCTGCAGTTGGAGCTGGGGGTTCCAACCCCTGTCCTCTGCCCTGGGGCTTTTCTTCCTTTGGTTCGTCGTGTTGGAAGAAATGCAGCAAGAGATCTTCTTCTGCTGTTTCATAGTTGTTTATTTGTCTTACCAAAACCTTGGAGGCAGAGACAGCATCCCCCGAGAACACCAGGGCAAAAGAGGCAATGGCTGCAGATCAGCAGCTACTTTTATATCTTACTAACAACAATTCAAGAAACAATACGTATCTTATTTTCTTTTCAACACCAGTAAACCCTCATCTTATTGATATGTCTTCTAAATACTAACTTTTTTCCACCAACCAACACACCACAGGAACTGGTGTCAGAGGAGACAGGAAGAGAATGAGGAGAGAGGAGAAGAAGAAAGAAGGAAAAACCACACCCAAAAATCTCCATCTTGTCCCTATGTAATACATAGAGCAAGATCCTAAAAACTACAACTAAACTTTCTGTGGTACACTAAACAAAAATCTCTTCACCTCTCTGGTGCATTCAGGTTCTCCCAAAAGTGGAGGGAGCTTCTCCAAAAGCCTAGGTCGCTGGCTAGGCCACTTTTGAGGAGCTCTGGGGCTATAAAGAAACCACCAGAGGAGCAGGAGAAGCTTTCAGGCTTCCCTGGACTCCGACAGTTCTTAAATTAGATATATCCTTTAACTACATTTATTGTAGGTGTAGCTCTGCCAGGAAAATTTACCTCTTCATCTTAGGTGAAGTATTACTAACAATAAATTATGATAAAAGACTAACAACAGTTTAAATTTTAATTCTCAAATTCATGTACTTGAATTGAGCAAAAATTTTCTTATAGTGTTGTGTTCTCCCTTTTTTTTGTTACGGCTTGAATATATATGTGTTATTTTAAAGGCAGAGTGGCAAAAATTTTGAGAAGCCTAACTGAAAATTTTCACTCCTGAAGAAAGTGAGAAGTGAAGTGCGCACATTTTCTTACTTCCCTTTGCTCATGCCTGATGTTTTTATCCTGTTGCCTCCATCCCAAAAATAGGGGTCTCCTCTGATCCCAGTATTGCTTATCTAATTTCCTTTTGCCTGGCCACTCATTCTTTTTATGTATTTGGAACAATTTTCAGCTGCACATGCTACTTTTTGCTTATCTTTTCTCTGTCTTTCAATTTTTCATAACTTGATTGTCTTCTATGTGCAGCTGCACCACTCTTTCTTTGTCTCTTTGGTCAGGCAGCTCATATAATTCTCTTAAATCTTTATACATTCAATCTGCCTATACCACTGCAGTTTTACCAAGTATTCACATACCAGTTTTAGTTTTTCTGTTGCATTTCAAGGCAAGTTACAAGCAATTACAAAATGAGTATTACTTTTATAATTTATAGGTGTTACAACACCCTGGTTTTGCTACAACTTTTACATAGAGCCAAAAGTGATAAAAAAACCCTGAAACCCAAAACTACAACAACCTTGAAATGCCTTCTAATTCTATTAAAAATGTTTTCAGAGAAAAATTTAATAACACAGATCTACAAAACACTTTACAAAAATTATCATGATATCCTTCAAAAGAAATGCAGACTTAGAAAACTGCTTAGTAACCTGGTGTTGTGCCATTAGATGTGTCTGGCCACCCAAAATAACCTATTTTATGTCTCTGTCTTTATGAATTGCATATAGACAGTAGGTACCTCATGAACATTTCTTTCTGTTCAGTGTTGTAGCTTCAAGAGATACAATGAGAAATCATGAAATGTAGTCTCTGGTTTAGGGTTTGGGCATTTTTCTAGGTTGTGTCAGGAGATTGTTTAAGCTAGATCTCCAGCTTCTTGGAATAAATGGTTTAATCATGAGGCTGTACTGAGACATATATTGTCTCTGAAGGAATGGTGGGAAGGCAAAAACTTGTCAGTTCAAACTGATATGTCTCCTATAGTCCTCTGCAAAATGATTTTTCAACACTTTGATGGCCTAATGAATGTGAAATTTAAAAGGAAATGTGGGTCCTTTCTTAAGTTAGAACCAAAGCAACTGTCAGTTGCTTATCACCTTGGTAACTTCACTATACTTTCCTTGTTAGGAGTGCAGGAAGAAGAACTGGAACAGATTGGTAATTAACATATTTCACTGCTTTGTCAACTTTCTTCTTCAGCAGATCGCTTTTCCTAAGATGGTGGCAAGCTGCTGTCGATTCCTGTGCTACTTCTGTCGCATTAGTCGTCAGAACCAAAAGGCCATGTTTGAGCATCTCAGCTACTTACTGGAAAACAGCAGTGTTGGACTGGGTACGCCATGTAGCTGCAACACCTATCAGCAAGAGTAGGAGCAACTGTGATATCACAAGACTAGTGTCTAATTTGTATAGCAAGTTGAAACAGGCTTAAACCACCTTGTGGTTTCACCTTGAGTTCTTTTTTTGTTTTTTTCACTTTTGTTTCATGCTTATGTGTCTAGGAATTGTATTAGAAACAGAAAAGTCTGAATCTGTGTTTTCAAACACCTTTAAAAAATTAGTAGTAAACAAACAGTTTGACATTTTTTCCATTCAAAGTAGTTGTGGTTTGAAATCTAAGATTAAATTGTCCCTTTATGGTGCTTGCCTGTTTCATCTGGTTTAATTTTCCTTGCCTCCACAGCTTAGGCTACTGAAGTAAATTCCACATTTTTCCTTTTAAACACTGAATGTATGTTTTTTATTGCATGTGCATTAGATTTTGTAACACAAGGGAATTTTGATTGGCTGATAGATAGCTATAATAATACGATATGTCAAGACAAGATAGCATGTGTTTTCACAGTGATTTAGCTGTTCATGCCTGCATTTGGCTATAATAAACACAGAAAATTGGAAAATATTAAAGAAAGAAAACAGGTAACTTGAAGCTTGAAATGTCTCTTTTTGCTAAACATAGGCATGTTTTAAAATCTTGAATTGATAAGGCTGTGCAGAATTACTTAGTTAGCATGTTGCTCTCCTAAGGAAATATTATTCTTCTGACTTGCTGTATTGTTATTACTGATTTTTTTATCTGTATTTAGAACCACTGTGATTGCAAATGCTTACACATAAGGATGTGAAGTCAGAAAAAAAAATCAGATTTTTCACATTATTGAAAACAGTTGACCATGTTCTTGAAAGAACTGCCCTAAAATATACTATGAATATATTTATGTTCTAGATTCCAGCGTGATTGCTGCCCTCTGCTGCATCAATGTGATTACTGCAAACTCCATTTAATTACTGTGTATTAACTTTCTTCTGCAGCATTTCCTTCAATGAGAGGTTCGACACCTCTCGATGTGGCAGCAGCCTCTGTAATGGACAACAATGAGCTTGCCCTCGCATTGGAGGAGCCAGATCTTGATAAGGTAGGTGGCCACTCTGACCTATTTACCCATTTATTAAATGGAGTACTTGTGCTAGAAAGATTCAAAAGGCAAAGTTTGCATATGATGTCCTCAGACAATGAACAATCTAAGTATGTGCTGTCTCAAGGTAAGGTTGACTAAGCAGTATTTTCCCTGATTTTGCTTTATGCTTCCTGGAATTCACGGCAAAGAGATTTATTTCTATCCTCTGCATCATTTCTCTATTGTTATCAGGTAGAGAGGATGATAAGAAAAAAGACATGAAACAGGAATATCAAGTGTTTTTTGGGGAGGAAAAATCTAGAATTAAGAGGAGAATGGTAAAAAAGGACACAGGACATAAGAGAATGGAAAGGCAGTTATTTGAAGATGAAAGGCGGAACAGGATTTTAAGAGTAGTTGCAGTGGGAAACTGCGTCCAGAATTCAAGTAATTGGCAATGGTTAGGAATAAAGGGGAATGTGAGGAGAGGCAGGATGAACTGGAAAATGTGGTAAAATACTGTAAAAAATGGCATGAAAGTTATTTGTATATCACAGGAGGAAAACAGATTAACAGAAGTGCACAGAAGTCAAAGAGGAGGAAAGCAGGAAGAGGAAGTTTCATGTGCTAGCAGAGCATTGGGGTACAGAAAACAGAAGGCAAGGTTTAACATAAATGGAGGGAACAGTTAAACACCTAAATGATAGCTTAGCACAAGGAACAATCTCTGTGCAGTATGAGAGAATCCTGTGATGACAGTGGAACTGGTTGTGGGACTGTTGTGATCAGCATACGGTGTGGGAGAGGAAAAGTTGCGAAATGGAAATAAATGGGCATATTACAGGGATAGCTTGGGGAAGACAGGAATATGAGTGGAAAGGGTGTGAGACAGCACAGCAATATACTTACTAGGAAATACTGTTCAAAAGAATTTGCAATTCTGTATCATCTGCAAAATTGCTGAGTGCACTCTGTCCTGTCATTAATAAAAAATTGAATGGTATTGATACCAATCCTTGGCATACAATACCAGTGACTGGAACACTACCAGTGACTGCCTTATATTTTCATGGAAACTACTGTAGAGCAAGTCACTTAAACTAAACCTCACTGTTGACCATGTTTCTCATTTACTGATTGCTTACCTTGAAACACTTGGCACTTTGCTTACTGAAATACTTGGCACTGTGCAAATGCTGAATATTCAAACAGTAACAGATATCAGCTGTAACATAAGCACTATTTTAGACTGAAAATATCAGGCTGTTTGCACCTCAGATTTGGGCTTCTCTAATTCATTAGTCATTTTAGCTGTAAGAATCATAATGTATTGGCTGCAATGTGAGTTTGGTGAGTCAACAACTTTATCTAGTGCGGTATGTGAGGGGTTATTCAGTAAATAAGTCTATATACTAAAGAACTAGAAAAAACTAATAACGTTTGCATATTCATTGATGGATGTGACAGACACCCTATTCACAGAATGATACAGCATTTCTTTGTGACTAAACTTTATACCATAAAAAGCTGTGTGCAAAGAAAATTAATTACATGTAGACAAATTAACTTTTGAACTTTGGACATTGCAAATTTAATCTCTTTAAACTGCAAATGTGTGACTGTGTGGAAGGTAGAGGATTGCACAAGAAATATATCCCATGACTTGATGACAAACTGTAGTAAACTGAGTAGAGTAAAACTGTATGGCTTGGTGGTAACATCATAAAATCTTAAAAGAGAAGAAAAAGATATTTATTTTACTGGTTTTCTCACGGTTTATAAGAGCTGCATTTCTAGACTCCTACAAATATGTATTCACTTATATCTTCTGAATTAATGCTTGAAAACTATCAAGTTCTGTTAGGAATGACATACTTTTTCCACTGAGTTCTCTGAGTAACTTCCTTAAGGCATACTGCAATAAGCCAATTTTTCTACTGTTGCAGCTTTTTGGAGGCAATTTGTATACTGCATTAGCAGACATTTAATTCTTTGTAAATTCTTAACTTTTTCTCTCTTAGGGCACTGGATCATAATGCACAAGTATAATCTCATCATGTATCTCGCTTTTGCTTCTATTTTTGCCTGCCTACCATTTTAAGAAATTATAATTTGTATCTTTTTTTACAGTCATGGAAGCTTCTTCATGTTCATTACCTATTTTAAATGCTATAATCATGCTCAATTGTTGTCCCTTACAGAAAGTTATGGTTTTTGTTTAATTTGAAATACACAGTTATCTGCAAATTTCCTTTTAGATGAATGAGGACATTATTCTGTATATTTCTGGAATTCAGATTACTATAATTAAAGAAATTTGTCATAATTTCTCAAAGACTTCCCTCAGTTAAAAATACTCCTCTTGATAAAAAATGTTGTGTTAGAAATTTTTTTATTACCAAAATTTTTTAACCTTTCTGGGTTCAGACTGTTAAAGCTGTTCATTGGTATTTATCAGGCTTCTGAAAAATGTAGTGGTTTTCATATGCATTAAAATTATAATTACAGTATACAAAATTTTGATGGAATGTTTATTTTGCTGTTGTAGCAAATAAACCATACATGGTTATTGATGTGATTTTTAAAGTTATTCAATAGTATTTTAGTTGTGTATGTATTTTCAAACAGATCTGGATTCTACAAGATTTTATTCTACTTTTCACATTCCACTTTTGTTCATGTTGTATTTTTGTGTCATCATATAATTCGGTAACTTCAGAAATAAAGAGTGCTAGCCTTTTCTCATTACAAAAAATCCCTATGACTCATAAAATAATGAGCTATGTTGTTAGATTCTTAGGTGAAATGCCCAGTATATAAAAAACCTTGTGATTGAAAAGAAAATACTACGCTCATTCTGGTTTATAGCTATTTTTAGAAATTTATTTTGAAGCATATGAATAAATGATTGGTTCTGTATTGCAGGTTGTTACCTACCTGGCAGGTTGTGGCCTGCAGAGCTGCCCAGTATTGCTGGCTAAAGGATATCCAGATATTGGATGGAACCCAATAGAGGGTGAACGTTACCTGTCATTCTTACGATTTGCAGTTTTTGCTAACAGTAAGTCTAATTTCTTGGCATCCAGATTTCATCAAAAGGTTTCCTTTAAATTAATTTCCTAACCATAAAAATATGTTAAAACTGAAGAGAGGTTAATGCATACTCTTCTCATTACAAACATGAGACTATTGGTGTATGCTTATTATTGTAATCTTTTTTGAATCTTCACAGTTTTATTTTTTCTCAATTTTTTTTTGCAAATCACATAATTGAGTATATTAACCTGTAACCATGGTTGCAGATCATGTTAGGAATTCCTTGGCACCGGAAGACCAGGAACAGGGGTTACATCAATATATTCCTGCCACTGTTCAGGGAGAAGAGTCTTTCCTGTGCACTAGCACGGGGTCCCTCCCATGGGAGACAGTCCTCCACAAACTTCTCCAACATGAGTCCATTCCACAGGCAAAAATTCTCCACAAACTGCTGCAATGTGGGCCACTTTTCCACGGGCTGCAGTCCTTCCAGGACAGGCTGCTCCAGTGTGAGTTCCCCACAAGCCCTACCAGAAAACATGCTCCAGTGTGAGCTCCACTCTACACGTGTCCACAGGTCCCTGCCAGGAGCCCTGTCATGGGGTCACAGCCTCCTCTCAGGCATCCCCATGCTCCAGTGTGGGTCTCCTCCATGGGCTACAGGTGGATCTCTGCATTCCTGTAGACCTCCATGGGCTTCAGAGGCACAGCTGCCTCACCATGGTCTTCACCATGGGCAGCAGGGGAATCTCAGCTCTGGCATCTTAGGATGAGGATTTGTTTTATATTTTGTAACAATTAGGAGAAAATGAAGTTTTCTTCTGACTTAAGAACACCTTTCAGGAGAAAATACACATAGTGCTTTTTGGTCTTCAGGTGAAAGTGTTGAGGAAAATGCAAGTGTTGTTGTCAAGCTCCTTATCCGACGGCCAGAGTGCTTTGGGCCAGACCTTAGGGGAGAAGGAGGAAATGGTTTGCTGGCTGCTATGCAGGAAGCTATCAGGATCTCAGAGAATCCTAGTCGTGACCTTCCTTCCCAGGCATATAAAAGAGAAGGGTAAGTAAATGTGAATGGTTGTTTGGCAAATGAGGATTTAATAGCTGGTTCAGTCATGCTTGCACTATGTGGATAATAGATCCTGTTGTGTAAGGCATTATACAAACAGAGAGAATTAGAGATTCACATCCACAAGCAATTGTCATATGGCATTCAGAAAGCATTAGCTAGATAAAAGTGGAATAACAGTTACAGAGAGAAAAAGCCTGAAGGACAAAACAAATGAGAAGACTGCTTTGGAATGAAGCTAAAGTTAAGGTAAAGTAAAAGAGGAAGGTAGAAGGTTCATGTGAAGTCTGCTATTACAGTTTGACTGCATGCTTACCTTAGGGACAAAAGCCCTTTAGTCCGGAGCCAAAGGGATGAATATGTCTGATGAATAGTCTCTGGATCATGTCTCTAGCTCCAGCATAGAGCTATAAACCTAGATTAGGAAAAGTGCTCACTGTTATTGTTTACTTTTTAGTGATGAGGAGGAGGAGGAGGAAGAGGAGACTGTGCACATGGGCAATGCAATCATGTCATTTTACTCAGCTCTCATAGATTTACTTGGACGCTGTGCACCAGAAATGCATGTAAGTTCATTTTACCACTTGTTTAGAAAATGTAGGAGATTTGCAAACATAACTGTACATGTCTAACTAAACCCTTCTCTATTCAAAGGCTTCTTCCATTCCGAAGGCAGACTTCATGGCTTCTTGCTGTATCTAGGTAGATGTATTCCCTGCAAGCTGTTTATAAAGAACCATGGTCTTTTGATTCCTTTATGATTTTTTATTTATCTAAAATTTTGATAATTTTTACATGACTATGGAATCAAAGCAAATATGAACTACAAGTGTTGCACAGTGAAGTGACCACTATAATAACTTCTGAAATTGACCCTTTGTTATTCTCTAGAAAGCCATTAAAATAATTTTTATAGGAATGTAATTCAGGGCTGCTTTTTGTGTGCATTGATGAAATATAGTGCCCACATCATGTGAATACATGGAAAAAGATGTAAAATAAGTGTTTCCAATGTAATGCTTGTAACAGCCACATGCAAGACTTGGTTTTAATTAGACTGACTGTTGCTTGTTGGTGCTTAAAATTCTTTAGTAGCTTAAATCCAGCTGAAAATGCTCTATGTATCTCAATATAATAAGAGCAAGAAGTTTGGCTTGCACCCTCCCTAGCTACTATTACAAAAGCTATTAAATTTATTAGCTATTTGTAGCACTCTATTGCCAGAGACAGTAGTTTCATGTTTTGAAAATTACTGGTAGAGATTTCCAGACATAGGTTATGACACAGGTCATAGAATATCTGATTTCTGCTAGAATTTGAAAGGAATTGCTCACCTCATTGTTGTAAATGTTTCTTGAAGTTTTTACAGCTTAGAAATAACAGAAAAATGTGTAAATACATCTCAGAGGTCTGCATCCATTTGTAGTGTAAAAAAGCAAGCTCAAAACTTGTCACCATGCGTGACATTAACATTTCATAAATTTTGAGTTCATCACAATATCTGGTTGATTTAGGAATCTTATTAATGTGGAGCTTTTTGCATTATTGGGAATTTATAATATTTTGAAATCATTGATATAAAAATAAGAACAGATACAAAAATAGTAACAGCTGAATTTGGCAACTTCATTCATTCTCGGATAAATTGAATTTCCATGTATTTTCTTTCAGTGTTTGAAAAATTCACATTGATAGAAATATTTTGAGGAAAATTTTCTTATATGCCTCAGTACTAAATTTCTTAATTGATAAATTTTTCTGACAGCTTATTCAAAGTGGAAAAGGGGAAGCTATTCGAATCAGGTCAATTCTTCGATCCCTAGTGCCAACTGAAGATTTGGTGGGTATTATAAGTATACCACTAAAGTTGTCAACAGTTAACAAAGGTAATTCAATACTTTTATTTGGCCATTTATCTGTTTTGAAAGTCTTTTGCCACATTAGCCTTCAGATGTAAAATAGAGCAGTTTTGTTAGAATTGAATGCAAGCAGAGAACTGTTCTTCAGATTTTACTTAGATCTGTATCGATTAGAGCTGCTCAAGCAGCACAGATATTTGCTCCTGTGGAGCACAGAATGTAAGAACATAAGAAATACTTTAAAGGATCACACTAATGGGCCAGTACTTTGACTCCAGCAGTGGCTCTAGAGATACCACCTCTTTAGGCAAAATATGTAAGCTTGGGCTCAGTCCCTTTGTATTTCCACATTATCCAGTCATTTGTGGAATGTTTTACCATTCATTTCTAAGCTTTCATTTAAGAGTAAAAGACAATTAAATTGCAAAATAATAGGGGTTTTGAAATAATAAAAACTTATTATTCTAAACTATTTTTTTCAGCATAGAACAAAACTGAACAAGAATATAATTTTGAGTACGTGATTTTACACATTAAATGTAATTATTAAATGTAATGTCTTTCATTGTCTTGGCATTTCTTGGTTTATCAGTTATTCACTATTAAAAATTGCATTGCATATTTGTGTAGATGGCACAGTAAATGAGCCCGACATGTCTGCCAGTTTCTGTCCTGATCACAAAGCACCCATGGTACTCTTCTTGGACCGTGTCTATGGTATTAAGGATCAAAGCTTCCTCCTTCACCTATTGGAAGTTGGATTTTTACCAGATTTAAGAGCCTCTGCCTCTCTGGATACAGTACGTGTTTCACTATTGAGTTAGTGACTGGATGTAGTGGTTCTAAAAGTGTAAAAAAATGGAATTTCAAGTCAAAACAGCTTTTAAAAAAGAGGTATTATAGGCACACTATAAAAAAAAATACTAATTCACTTACTATTAATTTATCATGCATAAGTCTGATTATAAGCCTTATATGCACCTTCTGAAGTGTAAAAGTAGTTTAAAATCTTTTGATACAGGCTGTACAGTAGTACAATAAGTACACTGAGTATACTGCAATAGACCTAATGATTGCTTTTATTTCACGTTAGTTTCCAACAATCACACTGAAAATCCAGGTGTATGAAGAAATTGAGATGAAAAGTGTTATTTAATGCTTAGTGGAGTTTTCCAGCCTGTTTTAAGACAGAAGCTGCATATTCTTTTCTGAGGCTATTGGTTCAGAGTGCAGTGGCGCAAGAGACAGGATGTAAGTGGATGGCTTGGATTTTCTCCAGCTGAAAAAGAAATTACTTTAGTCCTCAGGTGTATACTGGGAATATCATGTTAGTACCCACTTAGGGAACTTAAGGACTACTACATTACTATGTTTTATAGCATTGGTAACCTTTATCCACTGTGATACTAACAATCATTTACTACTTCATACAGGTTTCTCTGAGTACCACAGAGGCAGCTCTCGCACTAAATAGATATATTTGCTCAGCTGTGTTCCCGCTACTCAAAAGATGTGCTCCCCTCTTTTCTGGAACAGAGCATCACGCCTCTCTGGTTGACTCCATGCTCCACACAATATATAGGTTATCCAAGGGACGGTCCCTTACGAAAGCTCAAAGAGATGCTATTGAGGAATGCCTGCTTGCTATTTGCCAGTACGTATGACACCTCAGTACAAATTCATGTATTTTGTGCAGAATACATATTTTTACCGCTTCTTTGCATATAGTGTAGACCTAAGACTGCTTTATTCTTGCATGAAATAAATGACCAGTGTTGTCTTGGGAACTGAAATGTAGACTTGTCTGTTCACTTAAGAGGGTCCAGAAGTAGCACAATTTCCTGTGCTATACCCTTCTATAGGTAAATGAGGCATAGTGAGATACCTTAAGCCTCTAGCATTTTTTCAAAATACCTTAATGAGTGTTTTGTATTCCAATATGTAAATTCATGTAAATTTTTATTTCATTTACACTGAACTGGATGAGTTTTGCTGATAACATCAACTTTTTAAAATTACAGCCATCTGCGTCCCTCTATGCTACAACAGCTGCTGAGAAGGCTAGTTTTTGATGTCCCCCTGCTCAATGAATACTGTAAAATGCCTCTCAAGGTAAATACATTACTTTCTGTGCACTCATCTGTCATAAAACTTCAAAATAAACTGTTGTTGTCTCTTTTTTAAAAGCATAACAGGAAGGATAAAGCAATGTAAAATTACTTCTAAATTGAAGATAATGTTATTGTTTTGTAAAATCATTCAAATTAAATGTAGTATTTGCAAAACTTTTTAAATCATGCCTAATGCAAACAGCAAGTTGATTATGCAATTTTGTATAGTGAACTGTTGATTTTCCCACTGCTTCAGCAAAAGAGTATTTGAATGTATCAATTTAAATGTCAGTGTTATCTTGGTATTTATTCTTCTGCCATATGAACTATAATAACTCTAAGTGGGATGCACAGTTCAGGAATGAATTTTGAGTGAAATTTAAGAGACAGCATACAGGGAAGAAAATTCACCTTTTACTTTTGAGTAATCTGTAACTGAAGTCTTATCTATCCTCTTGTTCTGAAAATGAAGAATTACAACTTTTAGATGACAAATCTTGTTTAGAACTATTCTGTCAGGTTTGTTTTCATTTTTCTGCTGGGATAAAAGATTTAAGGTCTGTGTCTTTTTGTGAAAGAATTGAAATTCTATCATACTTTAAAACAGAGTTGTCATATTCACAAATATTCTGGAGCATCATTAATTTTTGACTAAAAGTGTGGTGTAGACGGAGTGTTTGTTCTGGTTTTTAATTATTATTTTCTCTTCTTATAGAGAATTGCAGTAAAAACTAAAATGTCAAGATTCTAGTCTGGTACTAAAAGAAATTTTAAAATTTTCCATGGGGTAGGAATTTTTAGTTCTACAGAAGAAACTGGTAGAAATTTGAAATTACGTGGAAAGTCCACCAATAATCTAGCTCTCTAACTTTACAGATTTCCTGTATGATAGTACCCTCCATCAGTTTTTCCAGAGCTGGGCACTCACAGCCAAAAAGGTGAACTGCAGGTGTCTTTTGCAGCGTTTTGAATAATACTAAAGCCATCAACTACAAAGTACAGGAGTAAAATCAATTTGAAATTTGTAAAACCTTTCATCAGAATCTGTCATGTCCTGCCTTATACCCCTTTCATTGTCTCTACTTTTATCCTGGAAGCAAGTCCGTACTCAAACGGTGACAATCCTGATATTTTGCTACTCCCTGTAATCACTGAGAATCCCACAACAGGAGCTGGAGATAATACAGACTTTATATGGTAACTATGGGCTCTGCTGCTCTTCCAAAAAGAAAAAGAAGACAAAAATACCATTATTATGGGCCATTGGAGATGAAGTGACAGACACAAATAATACAACTCCTGTAACTGTATAATGTAAGATTTTTAAATTTTGTTAAATACCAATGTTTCACATGCATTTTTATTTCTTGAAAATCTAGCTTCTGACAAATCACTATGAGCAGTGCTGGAAATATTACTGTCTGCCTTCAGGAATGGGAAGCTATGGAATAGCAGCAGAAGACGAATTACATTTAACTGAAAAACTTTTCTGGGGAATATTTGATTCCTTGTCTCATAAGGTAATGGCTGCAATTCACATTACATTACGGGGTGGGTATAAAAGCATTACAGTGATAATTTGCTGTGCCAAGATCAGAAAGGTCCTATTTTAACAGTTGCTTATGTGAGATACAGCAATGAATGCTTTTAATTAATTGAAAAATTGAATACTGAATCTAGAAAGATTCTCTCCAAACTGATGAAATGTCAGATCTTTGCTTGATATACCCATAAGATTTACACTAGTAATGAGGATATATATATATATACATATACACACTAGTAATGTTTAGTTCTCACTGCACGAACATGTCAGTGTTGTCTGCTCTCCTATCTTGGCTCTACTAAACATTTTAAATTACTTTTTACTGACATAAAACTAATCTATATATGTATGTGCTTATCAATTTGTTGGTATATGCAGAATAAATTGTCTGTCTTCAAATATATATTCGTATTTCTTTAGTTTTCAGCTATTGCCCAGCTGAAGAGATTAGATGCAACATACTATGAAATAAACACTTTTCCATTTTTCTCTCACAAAGTGTAGTATTTTTACTACATGGGACATTTTTAACTTACTCAGTTTTTCTCTCAGTAAGAAAAAGTTGCATTTATGATAGAAGAAATGTCTTATTGAGCAAACACTTTTTGTGCTTGCTTGGGATCAAAATTTAGCCCAATCAAAAATTAGTTTGTGCTTAATTATAATAAAAAATTCTATTCATTGTGTCTCACTGAATTTATGTTCTCTCTCTAAACAACAGGTTTAGATGATTGCTCTTCTAGGCATTCTGATTTATAATATGGAAATAAAAATGGCCTCTGTATTATTCTAAAATGGCTTTTTTAGCTCTGTTTGTATTTGATTTTAGTAACATTTACCCCTTTCTCACTGCTTTCACAAGTGTGAGGAGTATCAGGAGCGCCTGATGCAAAAAAATGTTTCCAATCAGTGCAACTTAGATTTTAAGAGATAAATTAACATGATATGTTTGTGCCAGTAGTAGTAGCTCTCTATAATAGCATTTTCATTTTTCTGGAAATGATTGTTAGCCTAGTGAAAGAAGAGTTGAATAAATCTGATCTGCTGACCTACAATATTCTTCACCATTCTTTTTTGTTCTAAGATATTTACAGGTTTAACATAATTAAAAATAATGAAATTACTTTGCTACAGTAATCTCAATTTCCTATAGTGAGCATATTTTAAAATGAAATAGTGCAGGGTGAAAGAAAGGGAAAATGACAATGGCTTCTGCAGTTAAGAAGCTAATTCTATAAGAATTAGTAATTTTAGAACTAAGGCAGTATTTTACAGGTGATCATACTCTCTAACTAGGCAAACAAGCCTGGATCCTTCCTATATAGACCTTCATGGCTCAAAGAAAGCTCCAGTTGAACTCATATTGCATATACCTACACAGTGTCAGCACACTCTTATGTCAATCTGAGTAGTCTTAAGAATATATCATGTTGATATAATGGAAAATAGATGCCATGCAACAATAATTTTGCTCTATGTTTGAATTTTAATTGTACCTTACTGTTTGTTTGCATCTTCTAATATGTGTACATGGCTATGGCTGCTTGGATTTCACTAACTTTTTGCATGTTTTTCTATTGGATTTTCCAACCAGTTCCTATCTCTCCTGCAGAAGTATGATCCAGAGCTCTTTCGAATGGCTTTGCCTTGTCTAAGTGCTATAGCTGGTGCCTTACCCCCTGATTATTTAGATACACGAATTATGTCAACTTTGGAAAAGCAGACTTCAGTAGACCCAGAAGGAAATTTTGATCCCAAACCTGTCAGCACATCAAAGTGAGTAATATAATTCATAGTGATTTCCTTCCCTTAAATATTTTTATACTATTCCTTATCAACATTTTTTTATCCTCTGTAGGGAGAGTCAGCTGGTGAGTGAGTAAGTGGTATTAGAACTTTCAGAAGTAGTACAGGCATTTTTGTTTCCTTCTGCCAAATACTTCACTGCAATATGTCCTGTTTACCAGAGACAAACCATATTCTTCTCAGCCCTGAACAGATGTTAAATATTTCCATCTTCCACATTGTGTCTGCAGAGAAAATAGTAAATTCTATATTTATTATGTACCCTATTACCTAATAGTTCAAATTTTTGGGATATATAAATTAGGAACCATCATTATTTAGGGTGTGATTATGATAATTTGTATAAGATCACAAAAAGCTGGTGATTCAATTGGCCTGTAGCCCAATTTTTATAAAATCTTCACTTAATTTTGAAATTTGATCAGTAGAAACATGGAATAGCAAATTAAGCAGATCGTGTAGGATGATTAAATAGAGATTCGGCCTTCCTAGTAATCTTGTGCTTTTAAAATACAGACTTTATATTCAGGAACTGAGGATCTCTAGCTCAGTCTTGCTATTAAAGTCTTATCCTTCCATCATTCTGCATTGTGAAACATCCGTATTAATTTTATTCTGTATTAAGAATTAGCAACAAAATTACCAGTAGGTTATTGTGAAGCAAGTTTTTGTTTCTTCATAATTTTCAGTAGTAAAAAGTGTGACTTTTATGTACGTGAAGGTTCTCTGCAAACATAATTATAGCTATGCCTTTGTGGCATTTCTTTTCAAGAATAGGGTATTGCCAAGCCTAATGCCTTGCCTTCAACTGGAGGTGAAGCATCTTGATTACTGCTATATTATGTTGATTTGTTTCATAAATCAGACTGCAGTTACTTATGATTGAATGACCATAACCCTCTTTGCTTACAGCCTTGTACTTCCTGAGAAGCTGGAGTATATCGTAAGCAAGTATGCTGAGCATTCCCATGACAAGTGGGCCTTTGAAAAGGTAGGAGTTATTTTAAGACTGGCAACTGTCCAGGACTAGTAAATAATTCCTAGGGTGAATAGTGAAATTGAAACTGGACAGTTTAACTGTTAAGCCCTTGTTCAGAGTGTATGGATGTCTACATACTTATTTAGGGATATGTGGAAGAAACCTCTTGCTTAAGAAAATGCATTGCAATTTGTCACATTTTCAAATAATTTATTATGACAGTGACTTGAGGGGATTGAAAAAGGGGTGTTTGGTTTGGGAGGAAGTTTTTTTTTGTTTGGGGTTTTGGTGTTTTGTGTGGGGTTTTTTTGTTTGGGTTGGGTTGGGTTAGGTTGGTTGATTTTTTAAAATTTTTTTTGTCTGTTTTAGTTTTTAAAGTAAGAATATATAGCTCCTCGCATCACTTTGCCTGTTAATTGTGCTTCTTGACTGGGAGTCAGATTCAATTTTACTGCCGCAGCTCCATGATCTAATAAAGTACAGCCTGATGTAATTTTTTATTTCAGAAAAAGTAGTTGTAGTTTTTCTTTCTTCTTAGCTTTAAGAAGCTTGTTATTTATGGAATGTCTCTATAATTTTCCAAATGCTCTGTCACTGTCATATTTCTGTTTCATTATTTCTACTGAGCTACAAGACAAGACAGTGAATTATTAAATAATTTATTATAACTATTAATAACAAATGAATAGCAATTTTATGGAAGAGTTGTATAAAATAATTCTCTTGTTTGGTGGGCCTATGTATGCAGATCTGTAGAGAAAGGCACACATACATATGCATATGTAAATATATACAGATTAATTTCAAACCATAAATTTCAGTTACTATTGTTTAAGGTAGAGGATTCATTATAGTTATGTTCTTCAGATCTTGATCTGTTAATGTTGCATATTCTTCTCTGTGTTTCTGACTTTAGCCTACCAGAGAATTGAGACAATCATTTTTGCCTCAGTCTGTCCTGTCTCCATGCATGAATCCACTTGAAAGGAGCCTCTGTGTGTTAGGCTCAGGACTGGTATTGTGATACCTCCTACTCATAGGTGGCATCCATTCTGTCTCAGCCATGTTTTGTTCCTGCGTGTCCACAGACGGATGCACCTCTTCTCCAGTGGCACTGAGCAGCTCTTGGAGTGGGTTAGCAGTTTGGTATTACAAAGGAAACTGGCTAATTTGCACTCACTCACCTTGTTCTTATCTTATTTCAAATGGGTTTTTTACTTACTTTTTTTTCTTTTTTAGACTAATAGTGGATGGAAATATGGTGTTTCACTGGATGAAAATATGAAGACTCACCCATTAATAAGGCCTTTCAAAACTTTAGCTGAAAAGGTAATTGAGGAAATTTCAGCTGCATCAAGATGAAGTAGATTGATTTGTGTGCTTCTAAAAATCCATTTCAAATATATTCTGTTAAATGTCAGGCAGAGGCACAAACTAGAATTCTTACAGTTAAGAATAGGTACATCTTTATGCTGAAGTGGTTTTTCAGTTAATCTGATGCTGAGTCTTCTAGAGTTTGCTCCCATTAGGTATAATGTTCATTGCTTCTTCATAGGCATGGGCAAATTTGTATTCCAGAGAATCAGTAGCACAGTTTTTCCATGCTTCCATGGATGAGAAATGACTGGCAAAAACTCCTGGGGCTTAATGAAAGTGTAATTTAACACATCTGAAGGCAATTTTGTCTTCCAGAAAGAAAGTAGACACGTGAAAAAATGCGTAGGAGATGACTCAGTTGAAAATGCGGAAAAACATTTAAAGTATTTTGAATTTCTTGACTAGGCACAAATGTCTTGTAGTTGTCAGAACAGTGAAGTGAATTTGAATTCTGTTACTTATTTTTGTAATGATTCACTGGGAGACACAAGTCAATTGCATTTGTCCCTCTTTACCACACTTTCCCTGTTCAGCAAATAGACATTACAAGAATCAAGAGAGATTAAAGAGGTTGAGTTTCCTAAGGTTTGTAAATTGCTTTGGAATCTTTGGAGAGAAGCCAAAGCATTGTTGGTTGTTATTTGAGCAATTCAAATAAATGTCTGAAATTAGAACTTTTGAACGTGAAAGTCATAGTTAAAAGCTGTAATTTTGAGCAACTGTCATAAAAATTCTAGTTTAAGCTACAATGTAAATACTTTTATTAAATTGATTTGAAAAGTCTTAATATGGCATACTCAGAATTTTCTTTGCCACAGATTATCAGAATTTCTCTAACACTTTCACTTTTCAAAGGAGTCTTGGAATACAGGCTGTTGCCTACTTTTTTATTGATAGCTGTGTTTATATGTAGAGGTATTCAGTAGCCTTCCTATATAAATATAGGTAGACTAAAAAAGGCCCTTGAGTGCTGCATTTGAAGGTACATACCTGCTTAACTAATTTATAGCACTCATAGTACCATCTTTTTTTATTATTTTGTGCTGGTGGGATTAATCAGTAAGTTTCCAGATCCAATCTACATTATCGCTCCAGAGTTTATTGCAGTGCTGTTAATTTCTAGCATGTATCCCAGCAATAAATGCCACTAAGAATCTTTTTTTTTAATTGTAAATGTTTCAAAGCTTTTCTCTCATGTAAAAAGAACTATATTTTGTGTTCTCATATAATACACAAATTTTCTTTATTTTTGTAATATGTGGCACTTAATACTCTGTCCTTCTGTATTTCTACTGTACTTTTGCTACTTACTAAATACAGAGAAATTTTGCATTCTTTTCTTCAAAGGAAAAGGAAATTTATCGTTGGCCTGCCAGAGAATCATTGAAAACAATGTTGGCCTTGGGATGGAGCCTAGAAAGGACCAAGGAGGGAGGAGAAGCAGTAATACATCAGCGTGAAAATGAAAAGCTCCGTAGCATATCTCAATCTAGTCAGGTAAGGTATAATGCCTTAAGCTTAGAAAGCAAAAAGCCTTTTCGTTTATTTACTAATAAATTATAAACAATTACGTCAATTTTATATTCTTTTCATGAAAATAATCTTTTGATGGTAGAGATCTGAGATTTGAAGTCATGCCACTATAATAAACACTAAGCAACACTAAAGAGGAGACTCCAAAAAGCTTTGAAGACATTGAGGATATAAGAGACTATAGATATTAATTTTCTTTGAAGGACTGAAGAGCTTTTTAATATTGACATTCAAAGAAAACAGGCAAAGAATTTAAATATTTATAATAAACAAAACTAGCAAATTTTTTTGGTCAAACAGAAGAGCCTAACATGGGCTTTTGTTAAAATTATGACTGACAAATGAGATTGCACATTTGATATATTTTTTTTTGAATCTACAGGCAAAATTTTCAGGTAATTGTATATTACCTAGCATTTTGATCTGAGGATAGATTTTTTTTTTTTCGTTTGTAGATTTTTGTAATCACATGTTGAGACTGCTGGTCAGTTTGTCTTGGAGGAGGAAAGCTGTTTAAAATTATGACAAGTGTTGGGGTATTATTGTACCCCTTGAGGTGAATTACACACATCTGTACACAAATATAGTGAGAGTTAATAAGTAGTGCATTGGGCACTCCTGGAAGGAGTGTGCAAAGGTGTGTCACTAGCTAATTCTTTATGCACGCTTGCACCGGCATTGATCCCGTGAGCCTCAGGACCTGGCACCTTAAGCCAGCGTTAGGTTTCTTCCCCAGGACCAGTTCTTGCTTATCAAGAGCAACCCCTGATCACTCCATTACAAGATTTCACCTTTTCTTATCTCTTAGCAATCCTCACTCACAGGAAATTCTTCTGTCTCTGGAATCTCTGCTTCCAGCCAGTGGAACTTGTTCTGCAGTTGGGCCTTCTTGCCCAAGAAGATGCATGATAAAGACATGACTGAATAGAGGTTTTCAGCACATACTTAACTTGAGTACACATTTGAAACCACTGACTTATATGTAAGCATTCACATTTAACATGCACCTCTAATGGATTTTTTGAACTGAAGCTTTCTCACTTAAACCAGTTAAGACGGTTTAATATATTACACTCCTGCTTTTCCTTAGTCTGTAAATTCCTCAAACAAATAATTTATTGTAACGTCGAGCTGTCCGGCGGTATGGGAGGACACTACCTTCCAAAAGGAACTCCAGCTGGGGAGGGCACACCTCCAGCCGGCGGCAGGCACACCTCACATACACACACACACGGCCAGAGGCAGGCACACCTCACACACTCACACACGCAGTCGCTGAGCTCCGGATAGCAGGCAAGCAGATGGAGACGCGAGAGGGGCTCTGATATAGCAATCCAGGGCCGGTTTATTCACCTCAACACCAGGGGAACCAGGCACCAAATGCCATAAACAATGGAACGAGCAAGGTTCAAATATAGGGAAGAAAAGGGCGGAGAGAGCATCAGATTCCTATGGGCCGCGGGCACAGGGGTGGAGCAACGGCAGGGCTAAGGTGGAGCTCCCAATGAGGAGCCAATGGGAATGTAGGAGTGGAGAAACGAGGGCATGGGCGGATGGGACATAGAAGGGAGAACAACTTTCTAGACACGAGCCATAGAAGGGAAAATGGCGTGGGGAAAGCTAGCAGGCTAACTGGGATACATAGAACTGAGGAACATTACGTACTTTGGCAAAGCATTGTGGGGCGGGCTTTTTCTGTGCTTAATATTATGCTTCGGGGACTGCCTTCCAGGACCTTACAATAGTGGGTTCCTGGGTCTCCACAATTTATCTTTCTGTTGTATTGTCTCATCTTTAGCACAGGGTTCCTTCAGGCTGTTCCCATGACCAGTCTCCTCTCAGGCTAAAAGCTCAGTTTTTAGCAGCTTGCCACCTGTTATGCATAGAGAGATCTAAGTATCTGCAACGACCTGCATATTTCCACACCAGCAAATGTACTCTCTCAATCATCCTGTGCCTTCAGTACATTGCAAAACAATCCGTGAACACAGTTTTTACAAGAAAGTATGAAAGTGGGAGTGGCATTACTCTAATCAGGTCAATGACAGAGACATTGTAGTTGAATATTTGGTTCTTTTATCTCAAATTATTTTGTCTGAAAATATTTTTTCCCCCTGCAGGGAAATGGGTATAGCCCAACACCACTTGATCTCTCAAATGTGGCACTTTCTAGGGACCTTCAGGTTCGTATCCATATTTTGCATATATTATGCTGGGATGAATGAATTTGGTTTTGAATGAATGTATTTTGTTTTATTATTATTAACAAGTTGAATTTTGTTAGGTTTTATGAGCGTATTTGTGACTGTAGTTATGATACGCTGTTGTGGAAACCTGTATGCTATTTACATACTAAAGGACAAAATTTCTACTGTTCATGCCACTGGTGCTTCCTGAGTTCCCAGAAAAAATTAAGCATGAATCTAAGGAAGGGGCTGTCAATAGCATGTTATAAGGAGTGTATCCTGTGCTTGTGCTGACTTCAAAGAACAGCTGAATATAGAAATTCCACTTAAATATGATGTTTCTTTATTGCAAGAGTGTAGACTTTACTCAAGACTGTAAATTATGTAGAATTACAGAATTTTTAATTGTCCCCTAATCTTGCATCTTGTTTTTTCTGATGGTAATGTAGGGAATGGTTGAGGTAATGGCAGAAAACTACCATAATATATGGGCCAAAAAGAAGAAAATGGAGTTGGAAAGCAAAGGTAAGCCACAATCATGTAAACCACACCAAAAAAAATAAGGAGAATGAGGGACAAGAAACAATCTGAAAGATGACAGTGTAAGAGAATTAAAAATTAATAGTTCCTTTTGTACATGAAGAAGAATAAATCTTACAGTAGAAAAACTTACAGTTCTTTCAACTTACTAAAGGTGGAGGTAGTCATCCTTTATTGGTACCTTATGACACATTGACAGCCAAGGAGAAATCACGGGATCGTGAAAAGGCACAAGAGCTGTTTAAATTCCTTCAAGTCAATGGTATAATCATATCTCGGTAAGTTGCACATTTTTTCAGATGCTTGCTTGCATTCAGTGCACGAACCAGCATGTTAATCTTATCTCACTGCAGAACGGCAGTTATTAACATAATTGCCATTTGGCATATCTTCTATGAATCAGAGTTATTTTTATGTTCAGAAAGACTCTTCTAAAACGGCATATTCAGGCAACATTTTTAATAAATGTATGATCATAGAAAATACAAAATGCAACAGTAGTGTAATTAAAAATGAAAATAATTTAAAACGTCTCAGTTAGCAGACAGCAGTGTCAGAAAGGATCATGGGAAAATTATTCTGAGGTCTGATACTGAAACATATCTATTTAAAACTGCTTTTTAATCCAGTTTTTGAAAAAAATATTCTTTTGAGTTCTGTAAAGTAAAAAAACAAAGTTTAACTTCTACTCTAGCAAGAGCATAGACTTCCTTAGTTTTACTGTAACTTGAGTGCTCTGTCTCAAACTAGGCTGATTTGTGGGGACTTCTTAAAGTAGTATGTGGCATTATATGATGGAATTGTGAATTGCTGTACGATAACTCTCCTCTTTTACTATATAAGAAACACCTGAGCACATAGGAAAAGTCAGATTTCTGGCATTAAGCACTTGTGTAAACTAAATTTTATTCATGAACAAATTTTTCTGTTTTGCCCATGCACTAGCTTTATTGCATATTGCTGGATCAGCCTGGGGTTTGGGTTCGGGTTACGCTCGGGGTCAAGGTTCAGAAAACCACAAAGATCACAGCACCAGGGACACTGACAATGGAAAGGGTATGTCAAGGAAAACAAAACAAGGACCCAGACTTGTGCCTTCCATGATACTCAGCACATGCACCAGCCCAATGCCATATTGCTGGACCAGTTTAGGGTTAGGATTAGGGTTATGCCTAGGGTTAGGGCTCAGAAAACTGCAAAGCCCACAGCTCCAAGGACAGGGATAATAAAAAAGGACTGTAAAATGGAGCGCGATGTTTCCCTAAAATTGCTCCTTCCTTTAGGCTTGGCACTCGAATCTGGCAAGTAGTGACGCAGCCTAGGCTTAGGTTTTCAACTTGGGTTAGGTTTAGGGCTACACCTAGGGTTAGGGTTGCAAAAACCACAAAGCCCACAACTCCAGGGACACAATCAATGGAAAAGGTATGTCAAGGCAAATGAAACACTGCCCAAAAATTATGCATTCCATTATACTTGGTACATGCACCAGACCTATGCCTTATTGCCGGCCCAGCCTAGGCTTAAGAGTTCGCCTATGATAAGTGTTATGCTTAGGGTTCGAGTTCAGAAATCCAAAAAGCCAGCAGCTCTTTGGACACTGACAATGGAAAGAATATGTCAACAAGAAACAAGGCCCAAAACTTGATCATTTATTTATCGTCGGAACATGCACCAACCCTATGCCATGCATTCAGTTCAGCCTTGATTTAGGGGTTAATCTAGGGCTAGGGTTAGGGTTAGGCCTAGGGTTAGGGTTCAGAAAACCACAAAGCCCAAAACTCCAGGGACATGATCAATGGAAAATATATGGAAAAGCAAACGAAAAACTTCGCCAAACCTTCTCTTTTCCCTTATCCTTGGCACATGCACCAGCCCTAGGCCATATAAGCGACCCAGCCTAGGGCTAGGGTTAGGGTTACGCCTAGGGTTAGGGTTCAGAAAACTATAAAGCCCAGAGCTCCAGTGACATGATCAATGGAAAAGATTTGGAAAGGCAAACGAAAAACTACCCCAAACCCGCTCCTTCCATTATCCTTGGCTCTTGCACCAACCCTCTGCCATATAGGTTATATGGGGCTCTGTCTCAGGCTGGGGTAAGGGTTACACCTAGGGTTAGGGTTCAGAAAACTACAGTGCCCAGAACTCCATGGACATTATCGATGGAAAATATATGGAAATACGAACGAAAAACTGCCCCAAACCTTCTCTTTCNTAAAGCCCAGAGCTCCAGTGACATGATCAATGGAAAAGATTTGGAAAGGCAAACGAAAAACTCCCCCAAACCTTCTCCTTCTATTATCCTTGGCTCATGCAGGAGCCCTATGCCATAAAGGCGACCCAGCCTAGGGCTAGGGTTACGGTTACACCTAGGGTTAGGGTTCAGAAAACTGTAAAGCCCAGAGCTCCAGGGACATGATCAATGGAAAAGGTTTGGAAAGGCAAACGCAAAACTACCCCAAACCCGCTCCTTCCATTATCCTTGGCTCATGCACCAACCCTATGCCATATAGGCCATATGGGGCTCTGTCTCGGGCTGGGGTTAGGGTTACACCTAGGGTTAGGGTTCAGAAAACTACAGTGCCCAGAGCTTCATGGACATTATAAATGGAAAATATATGGA
>VZTN01020667.1:38709-55073 GCA_013400515.1 Erpornis zantholeuca
CAGACACAGAAAGTTATTCTAGAACACTCTGTTAAAAATAATTGCCTTTTAAGTTTTTAACATGCTGCCTATATGAAAATATTAATTTCTCTTTTCTGCAATTAAGATTTAAAAATAATATTACAAAATATTTAATTGTGTTTTAACTATGACTGTAGTTTAATAATCTGCCAGGTTTTTTTCTTCCCCTTGGGTGTGCTGCTGGTTATTTCCTTTTGAAAATTTTGTGTCATAGTGTTTCAAACTGTTTTACTCTCATGCTTAGTTTAGCTGCCCATTTATCAGATTTCTTTTACTATCCTTCACTGCATTGACCAGAGTTAACTGCTTTTTCCAGTGGAAAATAGATATAAAATTTGAAAGTAAAAGTTACTTATGTGTTATTACATATGATCAGGCCTAAGACTCAACTTCCTAGATTCCATTCTTCAGTTTATCTCTCAACACATTTTTGCATTTTTCTAAATTATTATCATCCCTCCTTTCCTGCTCTGTGGATGGTAGTCCTTATGTAGCAGTTGTACATAAGAGTGGTAAGTCACCAAGATTCTGCTTAGTTCTCAGATATATACAAATGTGCAAGATAGTCCTCCAGGAGCTGGGAAAGTCAGTCCAGTTTCAGGAGGCAGGAAGTGTCACTTTATTTCATTTCAGTTTCATGCTTCTTCTTTGAATACTCCTATTACTTCCCTAAAGTCAGCCAGGCCAGCATAATGAAGGTATAAGGATGCATTCTAGGGCTGTACAAAGTGGCTTTACAAAGGCACATGAAGAAGCTAGATGTCTAGCACACATATTTGCTAGCATAACTGCAGAAATATCTTATAATTCTTTGTTCATCCTTCATTGAGAGGAGTGACTATGTGTCATTTTCATCTTATAGGAAGTATAATATCTCTTTACCGTTGTGAATATAATAAAAATCTGTGGTTAGTATGAGGCCATACCGAGTCCTAAGGTATATGCTTCATTTTCTTAAGTCCTAATTCCATTTGTAAAGTATGGCCCAAATGATATGCAAGTCTGTCTATCTGTCTTTGTTAAAGTAGGCCCTTTAATCTTTAGGGAGTTGGTGCTAAATTCTCTTAATTATCCTATTTTGACAGGTAGGTTAGATATGCAAGTTTCTGATATACTTGCCAGAAGCTCTTCTAGTCTGTATTATATTTAGGATTCATATTATCATCACCAGAGAGCAAACACAGATTTGTTTATTTACAGAGGATATCCTTGCAAATTATTTTAAATAGTCTGAAGAGTTTTAGCATTAATTTCCTGCAGAATGCCAAGTAAAACACTAAATTGTTTCTCATTTTCTCTTGTTCTTACAAAGAAAATCTTCTTATTCAGAAATAATAGCCATAAAGAATGACTCAGCCATATAGTATGCAATTGTTGAAAACCACTGTCAAAAGAAAGTTTTCAATTTCAAGACACATCTGAAGGGATGAAGTATGGAAAATGAGAGATCTCTGCAGTTTCAAAATATTACTCTGCTTAATACAGTTGACTGTTACATCATGTATCACTCAAAGTATGCTTTCCAGGACTTTTGTTGTGTTTTCTTTTTCATATTCCTACTATGCTTTACCTCGCATTCCAAATAAATCTGTCATCTTTGTCTTATCATCTTTTGCTCTCTCTGTTCTTCTCTACTTTAGCCTGTTCTGCAAACTAGCTGCTCTTGTTAGACATAGGATCTCACTTTTTGGTAAGTTGTTAAGAAAGTGTGGTAAAAATTTAAAGAAGGCATAACCATTGTTTCTATCTCACCTGAAGATTTTCACAACTATAGGCAAAATTCTATAAAATTCTCCATAAGCTCCTAATGAAATTAGTGAGGTCATTGAACATAGCTCTGAAGCCAACACTTAATGGAATGTGTAAAATGTTGAAGCAGGAAGAAATAGCACATTCTAGTATCTCCAGACTCCTTGAAAAAAATCAATGCTTTGCAGTTACTTTTAGCTTTTCAAAAGTAATCTTATGCTAATTCCTTTCTGTCACCCAACTATTGAATCCAATAGACTAATTTCTCCATAGATTAAGGGGATGTAGGGAATAATACAACTCCTACAAAGGTATTGGTAAAATAATTGTACAAGAAGTATAAGTACTACAAGAAACAGAGCTCAGAATGTTGCAAGGTTAGGTGATGAAAGTGTGCCCTCAGTAGACATTAGTTATTCTGTTTACTTCTTATATAGAAATTGACTTAAAAAATGGAAAGTTAGTCCCAGAGCCAGACTTAACTCCTCTCTTATGTAATGTCTTGTTTAAACTGTGCATCTCCAGTAATGACATTTTGGATCATTAGATGATGCTATGTTTTCTGTGCTGTTGTGCTCTCATAGTTTCTCTTTCTAACCAGGTAGTGATTCTGCTACAATGGTGAACTGCCTGCACATCTTAGCTCAGTCTCTTGACACACGGTAAGTTTGCAACTTTTGTATTAAGTGCAAACTACGAAAGTTTCACAGAGCTTTTCAAAAGCAATTGGACTGTTTCTGTATTTTTTTATTCTTTATTTGTAATCAATGACCTTACCAGCATCACAATTCTGATATTGCCCTCCATATTAGCAGATTTTGTCTAAAGTGTTTCATCTACACTTTTTTGCTCAATGTCTGTCATTCAAACACTGAAACACTTGTCCTTTCCAAGGATATTTGAAGACTTTATGGGGAGATATAAATGACACAATCATTGGAACTGAAAGTAGTGATACCTGCAGATATTAAGAAATTTTAGTGCATAGTGGAAAAATTTTCATTAGAAATATACAGAGTATATTCATATATGACCATAGTTATATTTGCTAACTTTTACTGCTTATCATTGAAATTATTATGTAGATTAAATCAGGGGCCAGAATAGTTTTCTAATTTGAGCTGTTTTCTGGCCTGGCTAAGTTACATAGCAGCCTGTGAACTGCTGTGAACTTGCAAACAACACTGGAATCTTCATTAAGGTGTTGGAGAAATGTGCAAAGAATCAAGGAATGGGACTGTGATTCTAGTATTGCAGTTGCATTTTCCAGATTTCAGGTACTTTGAAGCACCCTGACTTACACACCTAGTTACTCTGGATCCCATAAAACTACGGGGATTACAAGTTGGAGAGTTTTGATCGTATATTATGGAGGAGCTCTCTCACAACTTATTTACTGAGGAGACATTATCTTATTCTGAAGCAGATCACAAAAAACTGGAAAGGCAAGACTATGGAATTATTTTTATTATTTTGTATTAAATACAGAAAGATAATTGTTGCTTATACTGCTAGGCAGATGTAAATGGCCTTTTTTCTTCTTAGTTTGAAGTTCCCTGATACATGTGGGTATCTTCAAAGACTGACAGAATGTAACTAACATGGACATGTAACTCTATACAACTACTAAATATCAATATAAAGTTGATATTTTCTGCCTTAATATTTTTCAGAACTGTTATGAAATCAGGATCTGAGCTTGTTAAAGCGGGACTGCGTGCCTTTTTTGAAAATGCAGCTGAAGACTTGGAAAAAACTTCAGAAAATCTTAAACTGGGAAAATTTACTCATTCACGAACACAAATCAAGGGTGTTTCACAGAATATCAATTATACTACAGTAGCATTGTTACCAATCTTAACATCAATTTTTGAACATATCTCACATTATCACTTTGGAATAGATTTACTTTGTAAGTATTTTATTTTATTTTTGAATTTTATTGTGTTATACTGCAGAAATGCTTTTTAGTAATGACTGCATGGATTCAAAGGATGAAATTCTGTTTTCAGTAGCACGCACAATTCCAGCATTAATTCTGAAATTAGTAGCATAGTACCTTATTTCTAGTACATGTTTAAAAATAATTAGGGACAATATTTCTTCAAACACTGATGGAGAAATTAAAATGTCCCTTTAAGTTCTCTCTTAAAAAATGTGTGGATGAGACTAGTTTTTATACAAAATTTGCATTTCATTATATTAAAGGAGGCAACTCGCTATAAGTTCCCTGTGGATTTCCCCTTCATGGGAAAACCACTGTAGGTCTTTGAATTTAAACTTTCCTTATTTTTAGCATCAGTTAATTTAAAAATACTGAAATGACTCCCTGAGATTCAGCAATATGCTGAATGGTCTTATTATGTTCTAATGTTTCTAACGTCTGTAATTATGTTCCAAATCTTTTTATATGTTTGTGTCATAATAAAAAGATGAATAACCATGAAAATACTTTCTAAAAAAATATGGTGAATCTTTAGGTCATGTGTCTAAATGTTAGACACACAGAGTTATGTTGTTTAGCTTAAAATTGTACTCTGTGAGTACAATAACCTGGAATATCTTATTAGCAAATGTCTGCTGTCCTCTTGGAATGTCTGATGATCTGGTAGGCTTTGGAATGAATGTAGATGACAGACCAGATACTGGAGACATTGAAGGTAAATACTATGTGGAGTATGGACTGTCAGAATGTTCAGTGATACATGTGCTAAAAGTTTCAGACACTGTTTAACAGATTGTATAAAACAGATGTTTGATATTTGAAAAGTAATCCTTGGCTGAATAAATACTGATAATGTATTTTTATTTTTCTCTAGTGGGTGATGTACAAGTTTCATGTTACAGAATTCTTTGTAGCCTCTATTCTCTTGGGACTGGAAAGAACATCTATGTTGAAAGGTATTAAGTGTAAAACTCAGCATGCAAAATTTTCTCTTCTTTAGGAGTCTCTTTCTTGGGTAATAAAGCAGTTTGGATGAAAAGTCAATTTGAAGGAGTGAGAGATATCTAAGATATGCATTCCCTTAAAAGTAGTTGCCTGTACTTCAGCATTCAATTCCACAGGGAAGAAAGCCTCAGTAAAAGTAAATAACTCACCCTGCGTATGGCAGTGTATCTGCAGGGAGTTTATTTTTCCCGTAGGAAAAGCTATTTTTTTGGGGTTGCTGTTAGGTTTTCAAAGTTTTTCCACCAATATTGCTGTGGTAAGTAGGCTGAGTACTAAGTAGGAAGCATCTTTTTCATGCCTAATTCTGTACAGTGTTCTCAAAAGAGTTGCCCTGAGCATAAAATCCTGAGGCTATGTAGAGTATTCTGACAACCCTTAACTATACAAAGGAAACCACTAGTTACTTTTATTTAAAAAAGATTAGGGTCTATAATTCCTTTAAGCATCTAGTTGCTATGCTATATTTCAAGCCCTTTCTTCCATTAAAAAGGGATCAAATCTGTATCTGTCAGCTCAGAAAAGAGAACCCTAATTGCTGGTGTGTCTATCATAAGACAGGAACCAAGATAAGGATAACCCATCTTCATACGTCTGAAAGTTTTAGGTTAGGCAATTCTCTTTGCCTTTCTTATGGCAAAAAGTTTAAGATCCATAGGGAGAGAGACTAAGCTGGAGGAAATGCAAGTCTGTAGTTTGGTTAGTAAAGGCTTTGCCTAGTGTGAGGCATGCTGGTCTCCAATTCCTTCCTTCCTTCCAGAGTTTATTCAGAACTCTTTCATACAAAATGCAAGAGCCATCTGGTGGGCAGATCTTTTCCTCCCACTCTGCATGCATGCACATGTGTGCACAAGCTGTATGCTTTCATTCAGGCATTTATGCATCCATCACTAATCACAAAGCTATACTTTTTCTTCTCTTTCTGGGCTTCAAAATCTTATACTCCTTTACATAAATCTGATAGGAAAAATAGGAAGTGCCTTAGCCCTTGTCTAACTAGCAGTTGGGTCTCCTCAGAGGAAATGAAACATGTTTGTGTTTGAGCTGCCTTTCAATAAGAAGAGCTCACAGCACAGGCCTCCACTTGATTGCAAAATCTGTAAGCCCTGGCCAGTGTCCTTAAACATCGATGCTAGCAGCATCACCTTTGCTTACTGTAATTGTCTTCTTAGAATGGAAGAGTGATCAGATTAGATATATCCAAGGAAACTAATTAGTCTTCTAAGGCTGTGTGAGAGGTTCTCAACTATGAATTTCATTTTGTTTGTTTTTAACTAGTCTCAGGCTCCTAAATTACAGTTGTAGGCAGACATCAGTGTCTAGGTGGGAAGTAGGATTTCAAACACAATGCTCAATGTTTCGGGAAAACTTTGAAGTGAGTGATTGAGCTGACTTGAACAGTTATTCAAGTTAAGCAATGTTCAGTTTCAGGATCAAATTTCAGGTTTTTCTCCTAGTGAATTTTGGCAGGGACATTAAGAAGTCTTAACTTTCATTGCAGAATGAGTCATAGTTCACTTTTCATAGATAAATATCTCTTTTTTGTGGCTGAAATAGTTCTGCTGATTCTACAACACTGCTGGCTGCAGGGGCTCAGGACTAATAGTTGGATTGCTGCTGCTGCCCTGTTAAGACAAACTTCCATTATCAAGTGGTTTATCCTTTTCCCAATCCCCTTTGGAATGCCTACATCCCAGGACGAGGATCCTAGTTGCTTGGCTTCACTGCTATCTAATTTCATATCATGGGACACAATATCCCAGCATTGGAACAGTCATGTCACAAGGGGCTCACCTGCGTGGTGGATGAAATCTATTCACACATCTTTCAGCTCACCCAGGGATAGGGATGATTATCTCTCACCCTGAGTTTTCCTCGTATTGTGAGGGCCCTACTTCCTCTTCCTCCCTCACTAAGCAAACTGATTTTATCTTGGATTTTTTCCTCTACTGGCACAGGTTGTTCCTCTGGTTCAGCTACAGTTTGAGTGTCCAAAATGCATTGATCTGCTTTCCTCCTCCTCCCCCAAGGGTGCTGTCTAGTGTCAACCAGTGTCCAAAAATAGTAGCCACAGCCCAGCATGTTGCATAACTTTGCACCTCCTTGAAACTGCCACAGCAGTTTTCTTTCAAATATTCTGACACTTTATCAAGCACTGTAGTTCCTTGGGGGTGAACTTAAAAGCCACTGGAGCAGAATCATCCTCCAAAAGCTGGCCCATTTTCTTCCACCTTCTATGCCACTTGTGACTATCCACCTTAGGGCAGATCTCTCAAATACTCTCCTAAAAATCTCTTTTGTAACTCCACGGTGTGGACCAAAGTGAGGGGACCCAGCAGACCAAGCAACAAGAGCATGCTTTCCTTAATATCCAAGGGAAGTGAAAACTCCTCAAAAACATTTGTAACAGGCCTGAAGGAGGAAAAGGGGGTGAAAAGCTGTGGAAAATTTTCCACTTTTTTTCTTCCCACTGACTGGGTACAAATATTAATAGACTCCCTGAGGTAGTGCCCAAGGTAAGGGCAGGAGAGCAGCACTGAATATACATTCCAAATGACCCTCATTGTCCTTGTTTTTATCATGTCATGAGCTGATATTACACAGTGCAGCAACAAAGTAATCCTGATCCCTCCCTCTGCTCTGGAAAATATCCTAACGAGCACCTATCCTATATATGGGAAAATATACAGGGTTAGGCACCACAACCATGCAGACAGACTGAGCAACATTGTGAACAATAGCTCTGGACCTAACACAACAAATGCTTAGGTCACATTTGTTTCCTACCCACTCTGGTCAGATCTGCTGTTATCTCAACCCTTCCTGCTCTATGCTGGATGCCAAATAAGGGTGTTGCTTTTAAAATGGTGTTCTCTCAGTGTTCCCACTGAAACACTCCAAACCATGTGCCACTTGCTCAGTCCCTCCTCCCCTGTCCCTGCAGTGGATGGAAAGAATTGGAGGTACTAAAGGTAAATATCACAGGTTGAGATAAGAGCAGTTTACTGGAAACAGCAACAAAATAAGGCAATCAACAGTAAGAGCAACAATACTAATGACATTGTACAAGAAAGAGGTGAACAATTCGCATGTGGTTGCTCACCATCACACAGGACCCCTGATGTCTGACCTCTAAGGGACTCCCCCTGGCAATGACATGACCTGGTATAGAATAACCTCTGGGTCCTGGCCATGCCAAAAATTAACCCTGTCCTGATCAGAATCAGAATATTGGTGGAGATGGTTTTTTTAAAGTGTTTTTGTAAAGCTACTGTGATCTCTAGTAGTTTTTTTCATGTGAGAAATTAGTTTTTTCTAAGTTGTCACATAGTTCCTAAGATTTAAAAAAGATAAATCAACAATAAATACTAATACTTCTTTTCATTGTGTATGCTGGACACTGAAAGCCTGGTGAAATACTTTTCCTTTCAGATGACTTTTAGTGTCTCTCATATACAGGCAGCGTCCCGCACTTGGTGAGTGTTTAGCGTCTCTTGCGGCAGCCATTCCAGTAGCATTCCTTGAACCTTCTCTCAACCATTACAATCCACTGTCTGTTTTCAACACAAAAAGTGCAAGAGAAAGAGCAAGTAAGTACTGTTCCTCAAAAAAAAAAAAAACCAAAAAACACCAAAAACCAAAGCTATTCATTCCACTCCAACTAAGTAATTGAAGTTGTATCATGAAAAATTCTGAATGTATGCCTCAGCAGAGAGCTCCTGCTCGTGATGTTTTTTACTTTGCCATTTTAGCCTTGCTCTGCTTCATTGAGACTGTGCCAACCCTGTTCCCTTTCTCCTAATGTTTTTAATATTTTTCTGAACATGATGTTTGAATACTTTTCTAAAGGTTCATACCGTAATATTTAAAGTTTAGTTGAAGATCATATCTACATTACAAACATTTATGGCAAAATAAAATTGTGTACATGTCGCAAAATGCAAGAGGTACAATACCTGATTTAAGTGAACAGGAAAGTAATTTCTATGTTTTTTGTTGTCTAACCAGTGATCCAAAGTAGTTTGGTATAGGGAACTCCTGGCAGAATATGGTTAATTCCATGAAACCTTGATCAAAGAGGGACATCGACAGGCTGGAGAGATGGGCAGAGAAAAACTGCCTGAAATTCAACAAAGCCAAGTGCAGGGTCCTGCACTTGGGGAGGAATAACCCCATGGACCAGCACAGACTGGGGGCTGACCTGCTGGGAAGCAGCTCTGTGGAGAAGGACCTGGGGGTGCTGGTGGACAACAAACTGTCCCTGAGCCAGCAGTGTGTCCTTGTGGCCAAGAGACCAATGGGATCCTGGGCTGCATTAGGGAGAGCATTGGCACCAGGTCCAGGGAGGTGATCTTGTCCCTCTATTCAGCCTCAGGTGAAGTGAGGCCTGACCTGGAGTGCTGTGTCCAGTTCTGGCCTTATCGGTACAAGAGAGACAGGGAGCTCCTGGAGCAGGTCCAGTGAAGGGCAACAAAGATGATGAGGGGACTGGAACATCTCTCTTATGAGGAAAGGCTGAGAGAGCTGGGCCTGTTCAGTCTCAAGAAGAGATGACTGAGATGGGACCTCATCAATGTATACAAAATATCTAAAGGGAGGGTGGCAAGAGGATGGAGCCAGGTTCTCCTTAGTGGTGCCTAGCAATAATAAAACAGGCATCAGGAAACTGATGCACAGGAAGTTTCACCTAACATGAGGAAGGACTTCTTTCCTTTGTGGGTGATGGTGCATTGGACCAGATTGTCCAGAAAGGTTGTAGAGTCTCTGTCTCAGGAGACATTCAAGAACCACATGGACACAAACCTGTGCAAAGTGCTCTAAGATGACCCTGTTTGAGCAGGGAGGTTGGACCAGATCATACAATCACAGAATAACCTGAGTTGGAAAGGACTCACAAGGATCATTGAGTACAACTCCTGGCCCTGCACAGGACACCCCAAGAGTCACACCCTGTGCCTGAGAGATTTGTCCAAATGCTTCTTGAACTCTGTCAGGCTCAGTGCTCTCACCACCTCCCAAGTGACTAGACCAAGCTCCTCCAAAAGCTTCTCCTTCAGAGCCTTCCTCATCCTTGTGGCCCCCCTTTGGGTGCTCTCTAAAAGCTTAATGTCTTGTCTACATTCCATGTCCAAAACTGCACACAGGAGGTAAGGCCTCGCCTAAATGTGGGGCTGCCCCAGTGCAGAGCAGAGCAGGACAATCCCCTCTCTTGCCCGGCTGGCAATGCTGTGCCTGATGCACCCCAGGACACACTTGGCCCTCCTGGCTGCCAGGGCACTGCTGACTCATAATAAATTTTCTGCCAACCAAGGTCCTCAGGGTCTTTTCTACAAATGCTTTCCAGCTTCTCATTCCCTAGTCTATAGACACAACCCCAAAATGAGCCTTACCCATTCTGTGATTCTGTTGAAAGGAGCATGACTCGTTCTACATTGAATTTCTTTGCTTGCTTCTCTCCCAACTTAGTCTTGATGGACTCATATCTTAAAATATTTCAATATTTTCCTCACTGATCTATGTAAGAGTCACTACCTGCCAAAATCATTGTACCTTTAAACAAACAAGCAAAACAAAATTCATGTTAATGCAGATTGATTGCATATGCTCCATAAGTTTTTCCATATAAAAGCAGTTATGGGAAAACTTCTTCTAGCCCTTCCCCCTGTCAGTTCTGCTTTATGGAAACAGCACTAGTGGAATTTTGCTTGAGTGACTGGCAGTAGATTGCAATGGGTTGCTGATTGCTGAATAAGCATCCTTCAGTTTCTAATACAAGCATATGATAACTGGAATTCTTTCCTGGCATTTTCGTTGGGAGATAGATATGCAGGGTTCATGAACTAAGTACAGATTCATTTTAACCCCACCAATAATTTTAAGCTGTTTGTTTCCTTCTCTCCAAAGTGGATTTAATCTTTGGCAAATCAGCATTAAAACTGTGAGTGATCACGGATACAATGTCCAGAGTATATTCAATTTTAATATAACCTTTCTGTTCTGCATTTTTACATAGATGGATTGCTCACCAGATAATTGCAGGACACCCTATGGTAAAATAGCTTTATGGCAGCTATTGTTTACATCATTGCTATGTGCACATCATCTGAGAAACATAATACACAGAAGGACATACCCATGCATAGCCCAAAGTGTTAGTCTAGTTCTGTCTGTCCAAGATGGTGAAGGAAAAAATCTGAGTCACTTGTATTCAGGGTTTAAACATAGATGTTCTTTTTCATTTTGCTAATTAATCTTTTGGTTTTCTACCCTTACTTGCAGTTTTAGGTATGCCTGATAGAGTAGAAGAAATGTGTCCAGAGATCCCGCAGCTGGATAGACTAATAAAGGAAATAAATGACTTAGCAGAGTCTGGAGCAAGGTATACTGAAATGCCTCATGTAATTGAGGTGATCTTACCCATGCTATGCAACTATTTATCCTACTGGTGGGAAAAAGGGTCTGAGAGTGTTCCTCAAAGTGCTGGGCCTTGCTGTACGATGATAACATCTGAGCACCTGAGCATCGTTCTTGGAAACATTCTGAAAATCATTAACAACAATCTGGGAATAGATGAAGCATCTTGGATGAAAAGAATCGCAGGTATTGTAAATATTTTTCAAACACTAATTGTAGTAATAATATTTAATTGCTTTGCTATATTTTACCTTATTGCCCAGTGATATAATAGCAAAAATTATAAATCAAACCATCATGAAAGAAAGATAAATAATAGATAAGTAAAAATAAGAGAAATATGTTTATTTTTTTATTATTAGTTCTATGCATGTATTGTAGCATCACTGTAAGTAGAGAGCTTTCTATTCAACATACACTTGATTTGGAGTTGTAAATTCCATTGATTTTCAAGACACCTGAGTTTTACAGTAGAGGGTATAATTGCTGTGAATTCTGTTCATGAAATACAGGACAAAATGGAAAGTAAATGTAAATCGTGAAATAATCTCAGGAATAACCCAATTTTAAAATGATTTGGTTTGCCTGAATAAATGTGTGAGCTATTGAATAAGCTGAAAGTTTTTTTAAATATCCCATAAGATACCTCTATCCTGCTAAAGAAGTTTACTGTATCCAAATTTTATCATTCATATTATACAGTAATAGTAAGAATATAATGTGCAATAACATGGTTCAAGAAAATCTACGTAAAGGTCATAATTTCCTGCTAAATTTGAATAACCAGTAACCATTAGTACTGTGGTTTTGATATTATTTTAAATGCTAGAAGTTCTTTAATAATAACAAGGATTCCATTAAAATTTAGTAAGAAGTTTGCTGCTTAATTGTAGACAGCATTTCTTGCAGTTTTGTAGTGATTGTTCATCTGTATAAGGTGATAATATATTCATGTTTTTCTAGCAAGGATTTTTGACTCGGGTAGTTTACATTTTATTGCTAGTACTTGTACAAAAGTGGTCTATGACCTTGAATTATTCATTCATTCTCTGCACTTTAACTTGCCCAAGGCAAAATAGGTAAAGGAATTCTTCCAGAGCACTACCTTCTTGCAGTTTTCTGACATTGGATACCAAAGAAACCATCCCAGGCACAAAAAACCCCAAACAAAACAAAGAGTATTTTTGTGAGAACTTTGTGTCTCAATCCTTACTTTGCTTAGGTTCTTAGAGACATTTGACTTACCAAAACCATGATAGTTTAATTTATATAAGACTGAAATATTTATAATCCAAATCCACAGTCTTTTAATCTCTCAATATGCAGTTTTTATAAGGCTACATTCATGGTTTTATTAATAATTTTATGATGCAGAAACATTTGAAGCCCAATAGCCTTTACTGTTTCTAGAACTTCAGCATTCATATTAATACACCAGTTATTGTATTATATTATAATCATAGTTATCTATATTTTCATGTATAGTTTATGCTCAACCCATCATCAGCAAAGCCAGACCTGATCTTCTCAGATCTCACTTTATTCCAACACTGGATAAATTGAAGAAAAAAGCCATGAAGATAGTGATGGAAGAGGAGCAACTGAAAGCAGACAATAAAAATGACACCCAAGAAGCTGAGCTACTCATTCTTGATGAGTTTGCTGTACTTTGTAGAGACCTTTATGCCTTCTATCCAATGTTGATACGTTATGTAGACAACAACAGGTAAAAAATCCTAATAATTAAACTAATATTTATGACTTAAAAATATACTGGAATCTATGATCAGACAATCAGAAGGAATAGAATTCACTTAATATTATTGTGAGAATCAGATCCTGAGTATTTTAAGATTCTTAAATCTTAGTCCTGAGTAATTTAAGATTCTTTAAGAATGCTGTACCTTGAATTCACACATTTTGCTCAGGGGAAAATTCCTGGATTAACTACACTAATGTTGCCTGACCTATTAAATAGAGATTATTATGTTAAACTGTTTTCCTTTAAATATCTTATATTTCTCTTATTTTTGTAATCAGAGCTAATTGGCTAAAGAAACCAGATGCGGATTCTGATGAACTCTTTCGAATGGTAGCTGAAGTTTTTATCCTGTGGTGTAAATCACATGTAAGATAAAATGTACACTTTTTCTTTCATTTCATTCTATCTTTAAATATAAATGTGTTACATGCAGATGAGTTAAACTTCTGGTGATTTATTTTTTTTCTTTAGAATTTTAAAAGAGAAGAACAAAATTTTGTGATTCAGAATGAAATCAACAATTTGGCATTTTTAACAGGAGACACCAAGAGCAAGATGTCTAAAGTAAGTTAATAAAAATTTGTGGATCAGGTAACTCTACACTGTTTGTTTAGTATGCTGAAAGAAGGCTCTGAAAATCTACCCAGATTGCAACTGCTCTGTTATTAGAAGAAAAGAAAAATAGTTTTGCTCCTCGATGACAGATGTGACAAATAATGTGCAAAATATAGTCTATGTACCTTAGAGTTACTTACTAAATGACTGCTAATACTCAAAGACACAAGATTAAAATAAAAGTATTGACTTGAAAAAATTGCACATATAAGAGAATATGGGCTGTATTATAAAATAAGGGTTATTGAGCATTC
The DNA here is from genome assembly GCA_013400515.1 of Erpornis zantholeuca. NCBI lineage: Eukaryota > Metazoa > Chordata > Aves > Passeriformes > Timaliidae > Erpornis > Erpornis zantholeuca. The sequence continues at coordinate 52,472 of VZTN01020667.1, forward strand.
AGGAAAGGACAAAGTAGACTATTTTATAAAAGCAAGAGAAGAAACATTGATTGCCTTATTATTTTCATGTGAATGTCAGTCTGTGTTGTTCTGTCAACTCTGATTGAACACTGCTGTCTTTCCATAGACCTCTTTATTTATACATAGAGACTGCTACATGTGCACCATTTTTCTTTCTTATTCATTAACATTCATTTCTTTTTTGATAATTTTCAATGTGACAAGATGCTGGTATATGATGGAATCGAAATACATTTGTTACCTGTATAATAGAGAAATTTTCAAGGTAAAAATGCTGCTTTTACATTATCTGAGGAAATTTCATTACTCAGCTAAAGCCAGATGAAGCCTAATTCTAAATTAGTATTCACAAATACAGTGAAGAAGGCCTTTCCCTTATTCATATTTATAATGTGTTTGAAATAATCCTATTTTGAAGGTTTAGCAGAGAAGTAGCATTTAAAGCTTTGTATTTCACTATATTTTGGTTACCTGTAACATAGCTACTGTAAGTCCAATTTCAAACAATAGAGAGGCAGATAAAATGTGCCATTACATTTCTTAATTATCTTTCAAAATGCTTGGTTTTTTTTTTCTTTTTTTCCTATGAATTTTTCTAAGTTTTGAAACCTGACTAAGCCAAACCCTGATATTGGAATTTTCACGAGAAAAAATAGTTTATTATCTGCACATCATTAGTTCATGACTGGCACTGAAAAACAAGTTCAACTTTATAAAGAATTCTGTATTCAGAGATAAGGAAATTTTTAACCTGTTTTCTTGTTCTCAAGGTAAAGCTTTTCAAAATTGTTTGATAGAACTGGAATGTTTGTATCATCCCTATTTACAAGATCAGTAGTGGGCACAGTCCAGACTATTTGAGAAGCAATTGCACAATGTAACAGAGTCTAATATGTGGCTCTGTACTTTTATCATATGGCAGTCATTGAACACACATTTATTATGTGTGTTTAAACATTTATACATTACAACTGGCCTGAGGAGAAGAAAAATAGGTGTACTTCCTTTTTTTAAACATCATAGATTAGAAACAGGTGATTCATGAATATTTAATCTAAATTGTGTCCCACTGAGGTACTGATAACAGGATGATATGAAGTAAAGTGCTAGTGTCATATTTTTGTCAGTCTGGCATGGCAGGAATGAAAGACAAGTCTTTACAAAATAAAAAATAGGTAGGTCTCATACTGCTCTGATTTTGGTAAAACCAAAGGAATTTAATATCAGCAATCTATATTACCCAGATTTGATTTTGAGATTATATTTTCAAATGCCTTTAATGTATATTTAAGTATACAGATATATTATGTATTCATAATTGTTTGAATATATTTGTAACAGAGATGTAGATGCATATGTAAATACATTTTCATTCTGATGAGTATGCAGTACAGACAGATTCTGGGGGGTTTGTATGCATACAGTTTTTTGTAAGCTTATTAATGTCAACTTATGGCATTCCAGGAAACTGTGCATGGTTATTGCTAATAAAGGAAGAAATAAAATAATGTATTGTTCGTGGCTGAATATTTTATTAATATGGTACTATAACTGCAGGCATGATTGCAGAACAGCTGATAATTTAGCCATTTGTTTCATGATGACTTAAATACCATGATGAAACATGAGGTGTATTTTAGAAGGGTTGTATTGGTTTTCTACATATGGTTTCTAAGCAGGAAATTGCTAGTATTTCATAATATAAAATGTAAGTGGTCTAAACCCAGCACATTCAATAAATGATAGAATTACCTCTGATTTTTTTTTTTTTTTTAAGACTGTATGGGTTAAAATAAATGAGAAATTCTCTAAGTAACTGAATTTCAGGTTTTCATGCAGGTTTGATATTTATTTCTGTCCTCAGACATTGATCAGTAGAGGACATTACATTAGGGAACAATATTTTTATAATTTCTTGAATTAATATTAACATTTAGCTCAAAAAGTAGCATGTTAACAGAATAATTAGCCCTTTCCTCTCTATCACTTTTTCCTCTTTATTCACATTATTTCTAGTGGAAGCAATCTTATCCAATATTTATCAAGCGTGAGAAAGTATAGAAAACTGAATATGAACTTTGGCTATTGACAGTGGACCCAAGGCAGAACAGTTTGGGGTCTCTTAAAAGAGTAAAGCCCCAGGCTGACCTCAGACTGCCTTAGCTAACAGAGACAGGGACTCAGATTTTTCCTGGTACAAAATACTGGGATGCTGTCAGAGTGTAAGGAATAATATATCATCTACAGAAGGTTTTATAGCCTTACATGCTGTATAGAAAAAAAAAAAAAAAAAAAGCAAGCAGAGGATGAAGGAGTAGCATTGCATTACTTATTAGTAGCTAATTGCAGTGGTAACAAATGATTCATCATAACAATCAATAAATTGATTAAGTACCCACTGTATTTTTATTATACCATATAACTTTGTTAATAGTTTTTCAAATAAATGTATTAACAGCTGAGAATTTAATTTTTCTTTTCTAAAAATATGGCAGCAGAATGCTCGGAGGGGAATGGTAAGTTAGAGAACTTCCAGTCTGAGAGAGAGTGGTAACTTAGATTACATTGAAATAAGAGATTT